>JAAMPD010000179.1:76222-95992 GCA_025266255.1 Trissolcus basalis
ATCACGTGATTCTTCCACTTTTGTTGAATATGCTGACAAATTTTTCATTCAATTCCATGAAGTATATTTGTCTCGGTAATCTCCCCCGTTTTTGAAGTGGTAAGCTCCATTGCAATATCACCTTAACTACAGTAACTAAACTAAATATTCAAGTTCGTGAAACAAACTTGTCAATATCAAAACCACAAAATTGATCTGCTGAAATTAAAACAATATAAAAAGCACAGATTTGGCTCAACCAAAATGTTGTCCATCGATTGTTACTGTATTTTCAATTTTATTTAATATCATTTCGTGAAAAAAAAAAACATTTGAAACTCTAATTTGCAGGTACGGACGAAAACCGTTATTAATTTTGTCAGGCACCGGTATGTTCATCTGTCTCGGAATTTTGGGCTACTACTTCTGGCTGAAAGAAAGCGGAAACGAAGTGGTATCAATAGGCTGGCTGCCTCTCCTGAGCCTTTCATTATACAACGTGGTCTTTTCCGTTGGATACGGCGCAGTGCCCTATTCTGTAGTTAGCGAGCTATTCCCACCGGAAACGAAGGGCATCGCGAGCGGCATCTCCGTTATGACCAACTGGTTACTCGTCTTCACAGTCACCAAGCTCTTCCCGGTAATGGCCGAGACGTTGGGACAGTCAGTAACTTTCTGGATCTTCGGTTTTATCTGCGGTGTGTCCGCGGTGTTCGCCTGTCTCATTCCAGAAACCAAGGGCAAAACTCTGCAGGAAATTCAGGCCAAACTCGGCCGCAAATCCGCCACCAAGATGATCACAATTACGTCATGACTTTTTTTTCGTATCTTTGTAATTCGTAACAGTGCACAAACTATATTTATTATTTTAAAACTCAACGTTGGCAATTAAAATGACATCTCGTTGTAAATGTTGTTCGTTCGTTCGTCCGGTCAACCGATGGGTCACCCTCGACGACCTCATTCGTAGCATTATTACAATGAAATTATATGTGTCAATACACCGGGGCAAAGTTTTAAGGCTTTGCACACACGCGATCCACGCGAGTGAAAGAACGCTCGTGCATGTGGAACGAGTCTTTCATTTTGACATGAGTGCACGGCTGTGCACACACGTCCTTTGCATAACGTTATATCATTTCGTACACTACCACCAGCATCGCCAAATTATTAGTTCACGTCGCTCTTATTCATTCAATCGCATCTAATGAATGGACTGTTTGTCGCCTCTTGTCACTCGTTATTAATATCCCTTCCGCTGTTTCCGGTGCAATCTACTTTTACTTCCATCTCCTAACTTTTTTTTCCTCTTCATCCACGGACAAAACTTTCCTAAATGCTCCCGCACCTATCTCGGAAAAAAGTCAATCATAATTGAAAAACCAAACTGAATCTGGGTTGTGAGGGAACTTTTTGCATCAAAGTTGTCTGAAAAATAGGATGAAACGACAAGTTGAAAATTCGTTCGAACGTATCGGCGTTAACAATTTAAAAAGAAAAGGGAGGGCAAAGTTTTGTCAGACTCACCGGAAAGTTTTGCGCGACGTACGCGGAGTTCGAAAAGAAGATGCTCGTGTGGGACGACGTCTCTGGGGCGGCGATCCCATGCAGTACAAGTCGTCGAGGGGAACGAAGTAGCCCAATTGGGCAGATAAAGGTAAGGTATTATAACCACCATCGTGGAAACAGCTGCGAGAGCCTTCGTACATCATTCAGACTCGGTTCTCCTTCTCCTCCCTCGTTCACGTTATCATTGTCGTTTCAGTTTCGTTTTCGTTTCGTTCGTCTGTTATTACATCTTCCCTTTCTTCTTTCTCTTACGAGGTCTATAGTTTTCTACCTAATTGCCAACAGCTATTTCGTTCATCTTTTTGCCCCGCCTAAAAAATTGTGTCTTGTTTTATGATAATCACTTTCGAGACAGGAAATTGAGGTGCAAAGCGCTAATTGAAATACGAAAGTCGACAAGTAAACCAATTAATGTTATTTTCTTTTCGAAAATTGTTTTCCGCAATTTTACGACCGGTTATTCGTTGTTTATGTTTCACGACGTGTCTGACGCACGATTTATCGCGAATATTTAAACGTTGAATAATATTGAGATCCGATGCGTGTGTAACCGTGCGCATTGTGTAGAACCCGTGAAACTGCCTCCAGCCCTTCAATTCAACTTTCACATTTCCTATTGTCGGTGCAATATGAAACATTGGGAAAAAAAAAACATTATTATGCGTAAATCAAATTTGCATAAATAACTGGACCTGCCGTTTATAACTATTATTATTACTGCATTATTATAATATTTTTTTGTTGAATATATCGGCTGTGAACAATTTATAACCGTATGTTTGTTTAAGAAATTTTGCAACGAATTTATTGGTTTCCTTCCAACCGTTTCCGTTATTTGATTGAAATGCAATTTTGCAAATTTATATATAGAATTGAAATGTGCTGTTTAGCAATTATGCCGATCTGCTTGATTGAAAATAATGATGGCGAATGGCATGAGTTCGGTGAAACGATATATCACGCAGCTGCTGAACAAACAGCCCGGTCGAAATCGGTCCAGACGATCTAGCAGACTTTGAAAAATCCTACGACTATAGCGATCGGTATCTAGATTTTGTGCATGGGGTGCAAAAAAATGTGCATAATCTTGGATCGCGAGTACAGACACAGGCATACAGCACGCGTGATTCAGCCTCTTATTAATAGTACTCTCAGCAGAAACTGTCGCCGAGGGACAGCACGTTATTGGGCGGTACTTTACACACCAATCAAATTATCATTTTTCTTAAAATTCATTCCTGCTTGCGCATTCATACTTCCAGTTCACTTTTTTTTCCATTTCAATTAAATATCTTGGTTTGAACAATTATTTCAATTTCTATATTGAATAAGAACTTTCCTCGTGATAAAAAAATTTTAATAGTTATTATTTACAATCATATTTGATATTTGGAATCATAATTTTTAATAGTTTGAATTTCATTTTCAAGTAAAAATTCGAAATACATTTTTTTCTCAACGTTTTAACGCTCAACAAACCATGTCTTGGAACTTCCTGAAATACACCATATGGATCTAATAGGTTTGAAACTTTTCTTAAGATTCACAAAATAAACATTCAACATTGAAAATAAACAATAATGATAAAAAAGAAAATTTTAAGTCTCTGAAACACATTTGTCATTTACACGAACCACTCAGTTTAATTGCTGTTTTGGTTTCTTTAATTTGTATTTCACCTTTTAACTTGGAGTGTACGAAAAAAAAAATGATACAAACATCAAAAATTACTTACAAAAAATTATTTGAAATTATTTTTCAAAACAAAATTTTATTTTTGTAATAAATTTTGAAAAAAATAGGGATTAAAAAATGAAAGGTTTGATCAGACCCACATGGTTTGGTTGAAAGTACAAAAGTTAATGTGGAAAGTGCGAAGATTTGATCGCAGAACGAAAATTGAATGTCACAAGAGGAAAGCCCCATTCAGCACTTTGAGTATAACATGAAGACAAACAATTAGAGCAGAACAATGTGTCGCACGTCACGTTTGAATTGAAAGATTGGTATCGGCAAATGAAGTCGATTGGCTAACAAGAGCTTGTTAGATGATTACGATAGGATATACGCGCGGTCGCGTGTGCCGCGACAGAAATGCAGAGCAACCGTCACCGCGGCACTTCCGACGCGCATTCCCAGCGGCAACTGAACTCGACCGTGCCACAAACACAGAATCTCTCGGCGCTTCTGAAAATAACGAAGGATGGCGGCGTCGCGACGTGTTCAAGATTTCCACTCGACCCGCGCCTATCATATTAATAATAATCTTTCCGCAACTTTGTTAAAGACGCTCTCTCAGACGTCACAATCTGACGAGGGCACGCAGAAAAACATCCCACTGCCGGCGACGCCAATTTGCAAGCCATTGAACCCGTTCACGTCACTTTTCCACAATTATTCGCTCGTGAAAATTTATATCCATGTTAACGATCAAAATTAGAATCAACTTCCTTCTTTGAAAAAGTACAAGTAGGATCTCTGCGATCTGTCGGTACAAAAGTAAAAGGTCGGGGGAGAAAAAAAGCTCGCCTACAAGAGAGGAAGAAAATTAAAAGAATGATCGATGTTACATTAATTGAAACGACTGGCAAATTGAATTGTTTCGATTATCAGCCCTGTGAGCGATGCGACAAATCAATTGTAAAGACCTTTGTAACTTAATATGCCTGTTTCAACAGAATGACCTCATGTATCAAAGTTAACTGAATCGTCGGATCATAATAGTAATTCAACCGAACGTTGCCTTCGTGTTTCAATCGCAATGTCAAAATCAGAATCAGAGAAAACACGATCGAATGAATCACAAAGGGCTCGCCATTGCAAATTGATTCGGAAAACTATATAAATAACTGGTTTGCATTTTGTTGTAACGTTTATTGTTGCCTGAGTTCATTTTATTCATCGGCATTATGTACGCATGATATCTACAGAATCTGCGTGCGAATATTGCGCCTGAGACAATCGTGAATTCCTGCGCTTGAGCTTCCCGTAATACCGAGATCGCCTGCGTCGACACGGATTGCCGGATTTATATTTTCAACGTCTTAGGGCGGGAAGGTAACGAGGGGTCCCTATAACAGGTGGGAACCGACCTCGAATATTCATATCCCACCCGAGAGCCAATCAAAATTATCCTCCCGCAATGCACTGTTGACCTGCAATTTTAACATTTCGGTACCTCCTTTTTAACGGACCTAAAAAAGGACAAAACAAGTTACAAATTCTTTCGTTCGGTACTACAAAATCAGAACTTGAATGTTGATCGGAGAGTTTCTGTTTAGAAAAAAAAAAAGAACGTTTACAAATTTGCTCAATTAAGGAAAGTCTGACGATTAGAGATTTCACCGTTTTTATACTAATTGAGAAAGCAAACAAATTCGAATTTAATTGGCCGGTTTTGCAAATGGATGATGCTCTTCTGGTAGGGACGAATGGCAAAAGTACAAGTTAAGTTGACTTGTTGGTAAGTGTAATATCGCCTCGTGAGAACCGGCACCGCAAAAAAGCACCGCTTCAGTACACGCAAGGCGTTATACAATTTTACCCAGAAACCAATTGTTGGTTTTATATAACTTTTACATTTTTCCGTCGACATTCAAATGGTCGAGAAAATCTGCGCTCGGACTTGAAATGTACAAAATTTTTCGAACTGACACACGGGCTTCACGAATTGGAAAGTCAATGGAACTGCACGAGCGCGTTTGGCGACGTGTGTTATTGGATTCCAATGGTCGAGGAAGATTATTGTGCGAATCCTAAAGTGTCAGGGATGTTCGAATCCAATACGAGACGAGGTGTCGGAGAACTTGAAATTAGGTGACTCTTGTATACCAAATGCCATTGTACTTCAAAGAAAAGCATCCTCTATTTTGAGCGACTCGAATTTCGCGCCTGCGAGAGAATCCAATAAAGAGCTCTAGCCGAGCATAAAGGCAAAGATTATTATTCAAATACTTTTTTTTTCGTTCAACCTTATTTATAACAAACGTCGGCTAAGCAAAATTTTGAGAACAGTTTTCTCAACTCCCACAATCATTTTCTTGGATACAAAAACGGGCGCGAAATTACAACTTCACACATAATCTGCAAACGTTCATCGTTTGAAACGATTCGTTTCAAGATACAATTATCATAATTGGCCAACAATTTTAAGTAACGGTAATATCAAATTTGCGATATAATTAGTATCTCGTTGTCTAATCTTCATTATCGTTTTCAACAGGTCTTGCGAAATTCTTTATCACCGGACTTTCAAAAACGACAAAAATTGATATCGAAATGGAAATCAAGAACCGCGGAACATTACGTTCAGCGATACGGACAGCAATCGAAAAATCAGCACCAGCGTGCAAAAAGATACCGCGTTCTCAAATTACACTAATGCCTGACATTTCTATTCGCTTCCGGTTACCGATGGCCATTACTGGAACCAGACACTGCGTCGAAATGTGTATTTCGTGGATTTACGACGCTCGAGTGGTAATTTTATTTACGATCAGCTGTGAGCGCCGTAACGAGCCGGTGTGTCGTGGCATCGCACAGGTGCGTCGACTTTTGTATACAAGAGCAAGTCCACTCGGTTCTAAGATTTCTCGCAAGGAGCAACACGAGACCCCGCTGCGTTCCACTTTTTGCCTCGGCCGCCACGCACTTTTCGAGCCATTGCACATCCTCTGCTCGTCGGTGTCGCGTTTAACAAAACACTCAAACGTGAGAGACTCCAGCAACTAACATTTTAACTCGACAATATCAACTGGCTTACCTAAAATGTTCATTCGAAATTAACAAAAAGAAACTGATTCGCAATTGATGACAACGTGTTTTTTCTCATTTCCGTTATTGATTATTTCGTTCGCTGATAATTGCAACGAGATGTAAATTGCAACTGGTTGATTTTTTAGATGGTGTAAATTTAAATAATTGGCACGTTGGCTGAAAGTGACAACTTACCTCTCCTTGATGTCAGTGTCCATATTGACGTCGGCCTTCCGTGACTGATCATCCGCATCCTCCATGGACGAGGGTGTTCCCATGTTTTCAGCTTGCTTTACGTCCTCGTCCTCATCCTCTTGACATTTTTGCGGCTGCTGTTGCTGCTGCTGCTGCACTTGGCTATCCTCTGCAAATAAGCCCATCACTGTCACAATTATGTAAATATGCGGCAAAGAGAAAGAGAGTCGCAGAAAAAGACAACGAGATGAATATAATTCCTGACGATATCGCTACAACCAGGAATGATTTTAATAGCATTACCGGATATGAATTGAATCATACGAATCAAATGTCACGTTTGATTCAATGAAAAAAGAACGGTTATAGGTGGGCTGCGAAAATTCCTCGCTCACTTCTCGTCCTGTCAATTATATTCATTTAAATATATAATGCAAATGGTATTCTTATTCATTTTTTAATTATTCCATTCATTTTATACATTTTATATGAGAGATGTATTTTTTATTCGCTTCATTTCATGTAAATATTGCAGTTTAGTTTATTTTAAAGATGGAAGATCTAATGCGGAATTGATGCAAACGAGTTAGAAACGTGTACTTGTACCAGATGCCAACTTGTGCATAAAAATTAGAACAGGATAAATCATCGCGAGTTCTGCAGTACAAGTAGAAACTCTAATCAATCATCCGGACGTGCATTTAAAAATATGTAAATTCATATGAATTAAAAAAAATGTTGATTGGAAAAAAAAACACATTTTCAACGACTATTCAGGACAAAAGACAAGAGAAAGTCAATCGTCAGTCGAAAAGCAACGAACTGCATTACCTCAATATTTATAGCGTCGACAAACCAAATTGGTTTACAATTAAACAAGTTTTAAATTGAAAATTCAAATTAAACATTCATAAATTAAACGTTTCACATTGTATAACAAAATTTTTTGATACCCAATCGTGATTTATATCCAGCCCAATACTTAATTGAATGATAAATTAAGCTAACCAACAAATATAATACCTGATAATTCTTTTAATTCATTCTTTCAACATTGTTTTCTACTTAATTTATTTAACAAGTTTCATTTTGTCATTTGATACAAAAAAATCAAAAAGTTGAAAAAATCAATAAGTTAACTATTCTAATTTGTTTTATAATTTCGTTCAGTTGAAGTTAGAAGCTCAATGATTGAACTGAAAACAACTTCACGCCAAAAGTGCAAATGTCATTAATCCAAGGAAGCTGGAAAATTACTGTCAACGACCCCGAAAACGTTACACGCGACTGGTAAGAGACGTCGTTCGCCTCGATCCGGGAACCGGACAGACTGGTCCGAATCATCATTACCCACAAGAGTAAGCTAGATCTGTGAACTAGTGATCGCAAAACGAGCGCGCGACAGATCAATCGTGCCGATCTAAAATCGCATCCTTTTTTACCCCTGCCAAATAACAGCGACTTTCTATTTCAGTTTTCCAGCCTGTCTGCAGAACACACGTCGGCAGAAAACCAGTTGTTCCGTTTTCTGCGTCCCACGTTATCTGACAGCGCCTATCTATGCTCTCGTTTTTGTTCTCATTAGGCCTCGACAATTATTCAGTCCAATCTCATTTCATTAACAGGTGGCGCACTTTTTTCCTCTCTCCTGGATTTAATATAGTTTATCAAAGTTATTCATGAACCAGCTCGGCGTGTTCAGGTTTGTCGATCAATTACCATGTTTCTAATATCAAAACCTATCAGACATACATCTTATATAAACACATATCTAAATAAACATAATTTACAACGAAAAAGTTGGAAGCTTAAAATGTAAATGAACGATTTTACAGATGGACTTGAACGAGCGTGATGAGAGAGAGAAGGAATTCGAAGATGCAAGTGTCCATAATTTATTTGATAGTTATCAGCTCGTTGTTTGCCGTTTGTATAATAGTTTTTGCCGTCATACTCTATTGTTGTCCGCAATGGTTCGGAATAAATGCATGCGAGGATCGGTTCTTTGGACTGCCCATAAGAACACCCAGATCGCCGTACCCCTCGCCGGTACCGAACACTCGCACCGAGGGATCCCTAATCACGTCAACTACTGTATAACTCCAAATTACACGACACGCTCATTGCGGAATCACCGACGAAACCACACTCGAATAACGTTTGTTGATTGGATGTATATCAATGCAGTTCCTGTACACCGACGATTATTCCATTAACACGCGACCGCAGGAGGAAACGGGTTTTCACATTTGTACACGAAACCGCTCGTTCATTGTATGCATTTTTTTTCTAATATATGACTAATTGATTTGAATTATGAAACGTACACTGCCAACGTCAGTGTCCAATAAAAATGTTTCGCACAAGTGGCAACAATGTTTCGCAATAAAATGAAATCGTTCGATCTTGTCCGCTTAATCATTCCTCGTAGAGGCTGAACATTTACATTCAGAAATATTCTACCGTTTTTTCTTCTTATCATCATTTTAAATTTCATAATTAGTCGCTGACTTTGAAACCCGTAAGGAATTCCCATCCGCAACAAAAAGTGCTTGTTTTTGTTTCTATTTCCACAGAGGAAATGTGCGCCGAGGTTTCAGGACGCTTCTTAAGCTTCCAATTACGCAAGCGTATTAATTACAAAAAAAAAAAAAAAAAAAAAAAACGATTATATCAAAGTGTCGTTAACAATGGAGCCAAATCCCATGGCATTCTAACACCTTATAAGAACCTAACGCGGATTAAGGAATCCTCATGGCGCAGTTGGTAATACAATGTAAATAAATACGTCAGGCATCGCGGCGCTGCTAAGAAATGCCGGGCATTCATTGCAAATGATATTAAAGTGCAACGTGCGAGGAAGCACGCCGGGACCTCATAAGCCACCTCAAGTGCCCGGTCCAATTTGTGACTCGGCGTTTCGATCCGCCAAACGGCCCGTTGATTCCGGCGAGATGGAAATTAATATCCAGATATGAAGTTTCACGTTCGGCGAACTGCGCAGCTTCGCCGGAAGACAGTTTCCATATCCAGTGTCGAGGAATGTTTCCATCTCCCTGCTCCGTTTGATTAGTCATTGAATACAATTTTTTTTTCAAATTGAATTACTTCAATTGCTTGTCCACTGACGT
Organism: Trissolcus basalis; assembly: GCA_025266255.1. Taxonomy (NCBI): domain Eukaryota; kingdom Metazoa; phylum Arthropoda; class Insecta; order Hymenoptera; family Scelionidae; genus Trissolcus; species Trissolcus basalis. The sequence goes on from JAAMPD010000179.1 coordinate 85,852, forward strand.
TAAACTGCTTTTTTCTTTCTTCCAACTTGACAAATTGCTCGACCTTATTCCAGTGGGTTCCCGTACGAGGTAATAATCAGCACATTTTTATCTGAAAGATAATGAAAGACGTAAGTGAAAGAGACTGGAGTATAAAAGGTATAAAATTGTTCAGCCTGTTTTTGGAAATAGATCATTGGTAGACTCCGTTTATGAACGGAGTTTTTTTCCGTTCTATCCAGAGCTTCTTGGAGCAATTTTTGATCGGATATTTTTCTTCTACCGAGTTTGTCTTTGTTTGTGTCTTGTCAATGTCAGGATTCTTGTTGGCGATCGGTGAAGGATGTCTACCGGTTGGGAGGAGCAAAAAAGAAATCCACCACCACTTGTTGCATATCGATGAGAATAAGTCGATCATTTTGCACATCTCGTGAGATCCGAGGTCGCAAGTTATTTTTGCGAGAGAAAGTGCGTGGACATGCACGACCGTTTGATATTCACAAAAATGTTGCTCTATGCTCAATTCGATTGCTGGACATTTGTCTCTCGACGTGCGTGCGCTCTTTCAACCAGTTTTATCTTTCGATCTCGTACCAACCGCGTAATTATTATTTTAATGGCCCATTAACTGTCCCATAGCCGCATGCTCGGTTATAATTTTAACGGTCGATTAAATTCAAACTTCCATGTGTCAACTTTTAACTTCATTTGAAACCAGTCAATGACAATCAATTACAATTTTTCTCCCTTTCATTGACATTTCAAATTGTTTCTTTTTCGAACCCAAAGAGGGGTAGTTTTCTGGTACCAAAAGAAATTGTATTTTAATACAAGATTGTTGGTTTTGTGTTTCATTTTTTTGATTGTATTACAGTCGGACATTAAAACCGAACCAGGCATTATTAGAATGAAAAAGAGCGCTGGGGCTACAATGCACCTATCGATCGTCAGGGGGGTAAACGTAAATGAGACCATTGACAGTCCGCGAGCACAAAAAGCAACGTGCTGAAGTGTACATAACGCTCGGCAGTTTACTCGATGGTACATTGACTGTCAGGTAATTAAGAAGCACTAGCAGTTTACGACGTGGGAATCGACGTTCAGGCAGGATACAATGAACGTGCGGAACAATGGATTTTGCCGACAATTGGAATGTGTAAAAATTCATTGACTCCACTTTTGTTTTCGTGTCGACTTAAAGCACAATTTTTATTATCCACGAACACATAACCGAGCGAAAGATCTTATCCAGGATCATCAGGAAACGCTTGGGAATGCCGATGCAAAGTGGAACGAACCGAAAATGCAATTTCCATCAGCGACACTTTGCGACTCGACCGACCAAGCGTGCAATCGTCTTGGAGACGAGCAAAAAGATGGTCGCGACCGCTGTGACGCGACCTCAGATTCACTCGTCCGATTTCACAATCGAAATAGTGATCGAATTATGTGAAATGATACCGAGACTCTTGTTTTTTCGTCCCGTTCGCGTGGAGCCCTGTCGGCTCGTCCGACACAAAACCACACTCGAACTTAATACGTCATCCCATCCAACCTTGTCTGCAGATAATCTCTTGATTTATTTGCCTCGAGATTTGTCATCGGCTGATTAAAAATTTTCCCTCATCTTCTCTCTTATCCTTCATTCTCATCTCGAAGTTCCTCATCTGTTGAGATCATTACAACTTTCGTAATCTGCAAAAAGAGAAGAGATAAGAAAAGGATAAAATGAATGGAAAATTGTCATTCTTATGTGGTGATGATAATTGCATATAATGTGTCGTATAAAAATGCACGTTCCTCCTGTGAAAATTCCTACCGGTCACGAAATGTCAGTTTAGGCGTCATCAAAATGTCATAAGCCGCTGCCATAAATCTTGCCGTCAATATTTTTACTGACGCATTTCTATGAATGCTTCCTCCTACTTGGATTGTATTCTATCCCACAGAGGCAAGTGATACTTTTCCGAACGTTTCTTTTTCCATTGTGTCGGTCGCCCGGCATCTGATACAGCGGAACGTTTTCTGCCGTATCCTCTCCGCAGCGTGTACAACTTTTTACCTGGCTGTTTCGATAAAAGTGGTTGCCCCGTTTGAGAAAAATAGACGACGTCGCTGTATTTCCCATGGCTTATCCATCTTATTAGAATTTTCTCGACTTATCGCAAGTGAAACGAGTTCTCTCGTCAACATTTGGATGGTTGAAGATAAAAGTTGAAAAGTCAAGATTAAAGCGGTCAAAATTCGGCTTAGTCTACTTTTTGGGCCAATTTTCTTTCTGAGAAAAAAATAAAATAAATAAAAAGTGACGTGAAAAATAGTTGAACTAGAAAGTTCAATTTGAAAAGACTTTTTTTTTTTTTTGAAAATATATATACTCATTTTCAACCCATTTATTTTTATTGGTTCGCTTTGAATTAAGATATCTGACAGGTTGTAAAGAGTTTATTCCATTTTTTTTCGTCTCATTGTCATTAGCACGTTCATTTCATTTTCTAAAACGAAAGTCTTAACGGGGAGCACTTACTATAATCTTTTATGACAGAAAGTGTTGGTAAAGATTAAGCCTTTTTCAATTACTGACATCGCGGTTTGTCTGTTGCTTATCAATTATGAAGAAAAAGGAACGACATTCAACCTCGTTCGTATTAGTTTTCAAATTAAAAAAGTTGTAGCAGACTGCACAAACTGTACTAATCGGTTTCCTGGCGAAAACAATTTCAGATTTGAAACAACGTCACCCATACAAAACACTGGAGCTATCATACCGAGCGGGCACGATTTATTTTTAAAACACATCACGTCTACTTTCCAACATGTTATTAAAATTCTTGAACAAACTGAAACAAAGGCTAACATACATCTATTATCAATAAAAAAAGAAACCCACACTCGAAAACACACACACACACACACACACACACACAATCGTAGAACACATCGCACAAACACTGTTAGTCTCATTTGTTTATGTTTACATCGGTTGTTTACATTCTGAAAAAAGCTTGATCACGTCCGAAAATCGAAAACCAATCCGCTGGTTAGCAAAAATGAAAAAAAAATTGTTCTTTAAATTGTCAAATAGAAAGAGAGGGAATGAGCGATATAGAATTCCGAGAAATATGAGCACAAATGAGCTCGGATTCGGGGTACACACAAGCCGAATCGGCAGCATGGAAGGAAGGTTAAAAAAACGTAAAGAAAGAGAGATATGAATTGTACCGTTTGAATTTTGGTGGTCCTCGAGAATGTCGCGGAGGATGTGAGGGCACTCGGCCTCGAGCGCATAGCAGAACTCGCGAAACGCCTCGAATCCCTTGGCGCCGATCACGTCGACGAAGAGATCGATGTCGGTGCCGCTGGATTGGTCGTTGCTCGCGGCGACCGCTGCCCTGTCGACCTCTGTGATCACGCCGCGCTTAACCAGCACGTTCAGCAGATCCGTCGAATTTAGCTCGTGCAAGAGCGACGCTTTGTGGCGGCAGAGCAGCGTCTTCACCTCGGCCGAACCCGCCATGCTCGCGCGCGCCGAAGCAACAGGTGTCACTGCCTCGAACGAAAACTCGGCCTCACTCAGCCGCAAACTCCCTCTTGGCTGTCGACTCCGGCTCCTTGTACCGCTTCAACAGCTCTCCCTCTCACGGGACTCGACCGAGCACAACAGGATACGCTCCTTCCTCTCCTCCTCTCACTCATCACCGTGCTAAGTGTATCGGTAAAAGAGCGCGCTTTACGCTCAAAGTATTTAGTATATATATATACATGTATATGACCCACTATCATTTTCTCCTTCGGCATATATTTTCGTCGTTTTCTTATTCCCTTTTCCCGTCTTTCGATCCACTTTGAATTCAAAATTTTATCCTTCAATCAAATATTGAAAAAATCATTATGTTTTGTTGATGATTCAATTTATGACCTTTATGGTGATTATGTAGAGCTGGTTTGTTTATATAAAAAGGAGTCAAGGTCAGCAGGTCGTACGACAATGGTTTTTATTTTTTTATTTTTTATAAAAGAAAGCATGTTGGGCGATGTTTTTTTAATCTTGCCAATGATTTACTTGGTTTGTTTTATGAGAACAATTTTCCGACCTTGACGCGTTTTTGTAAACAAACCAACTTTTTGGATCACTATGAAACATGGTGTGGCATTTATATGATCTGAAACTTTGAAACACTTGTAAATAAAAAAATTATTATGACAAAAATTTTTTGTCATATTGTAACATGAGATGTTATTATTTTTTAAACCAAAATTTAATTTTGTTGATCAACTATTGATTTTCAAAAATAGAAACAGTAACTTATAATTGATAATTTGAAAAAAAAATGTATTTAAAAATTACATCAGAGTAGTGACTATAACAATTCAATTTCATAACAAAAACTTAAACATAATTTTTGAATCTTCGCGCCAATTTTTAAAAGGTTTCCAAAATTTTCGCAAGATGGAGTATGTTGACGTATTAAAATCCGCTTGAACATTTGCCACAGTCGGTGTTTGGTGTTTATGCAGTATCTAATTCAACAAAAATACATATTTCATCAATTTCATACCTTTTGACAAGTGCAAGTTTCGACAAAGATGTGTTAACATGTCACCATCACTTAAATCTCATCAAGAATTTCGCGAGTCGAGCGGCGATTCAGGTACGAGAAAACAAACAACAGTTTATAAACATCTCCCGAAAAAACCGTCTCTATTTATACTTTTTACAAGCAACAATTCATTCTCAATTATTTTTTCATCACAAAACAAGGTTATTTCATAATATTGACCTTTCAAACAAACGAAATCACTCAAAGATCTGTTAACAAACATAACCTTAATTCCCATCCATGCACCACAAAACATATTTTTGTATTTTTCAAACTAAGCAAAAATGAAATCATTTTGTTATTATAAAATGTGACCAGAATTCTTTTGCGGTTGAAATGAACCTTTTTATTATTTTACAGGATCTGATTCTGAGAGTGGTTCAGCGTCTTCTGCGTCAAGTCGTGGGGTAAGTCCGCAAGGGTCTCGTGCTGAAAACACAGCCCGAAGTGACGGGCCGGCATCGCCTAATTCGAATGCAAGTGGCAACCGATCCCGTTCGGGCAGCAGATCCCCAAGTCCTGCAGGCAACAGCGTTCATTCTGCAAGGTCTCGGAGCAGATCTCCAGCCGGATCTGGTTCCAGACACTCGAGTCAAGAATCCGCTCGTAGCAAGTCAGGCTCTCGCAAATCCGGCTCCAGATCTCGATCTAGAAGTGGATCTCATCACTCAGCTCGTTCTGCTAGCGTAGGATCTAGGAAGTCGGTGCGCAGCAGGTCAGGAAGTCCTGAAGGCAGTGAAAGATCAAGATCGGGCAGCCCAAGGTCAGCAAAGTCTGCTTCTAGGTCACCGAGTCCGAAATCCAAACCTGGAACGCCGGATTCGAAAACTTCGAGGTAAAACATGGAAAATTATGAAATTCAGATTAGCGAAAGCAAAATAAAAACGATGGAATTATATCATACTTTAGGAAAGGCTGGAAATGTAATTGTTGTTATGTTTTCTTGCAGAAGGTCAAGGAGTAGAACGTCACATGGAAGTGCAAGATCAGGATCTAGTGGATCTGGAAAAAGTAACAGATCTCACAGTGGATCGGCTGATAGATCTAGAAAATCAAAATCCAGATCCAAATCCAGATCCAAATCTAGATCCAAATCAAGATCCAAATCTAGATCTAAATCCAGATCTCATTCTCGATCTAGGTCTAAGTCGCCTGCAAAGTCGAGAGCATCAGCTAGTCCGAAACAAGGTTCTGGAGGTACGTGAATGAAATTCTACATTTTAAAGATTCTTAAATAAATAATTATGAAATTACGTGAATAAAAAAAATCTATATAGATGCAAATGTAATAAAACATATTTTAATCGACAGATCAAAAATCAGATGATGAACAGACTGAAACTCATAAGCGAGCAAAAAGCTCTTCTGACTCTGAATCAGAATCAACCGCTAAAAAGAAAAAGATGAAGCTCATCGATTCAGACTCCGATGATGACGCAAATGCGGGAAAAGACGAGGCGCATGAACCAACCGCAGATGCACTTTTTGGTGATGCCAGTGACATCAGTTCCGACGAGGACAAAGATAAAGAAGATAAAGCTGAGGTGGAAGTTCGAAGAAGCCGGAGCAAAAGTAAGAGCCGAAGTCGAAGCAAAAGTCGCAGCAAGAGTCGTAGTAAGAGTCGTAGCAGGAGTAGAAGCAGAAGCAGGAGCAGAAGCAGGGTTGGTTCTGATAGCGGGGGTGAAGGACCTTCTCAAAGGCCTTTTATCGAAGACGTGAGTCTTTCTAATTTTTTAAAACCAATCTTTGCTTTTTCATATTTCAATATTAATCAAAATATAATTTAATAAATATAAAGAACGTTTAGATGATTTGTTATTATATTTCAGGATGAAGAAAAAGAAAAAGAAGAAGAACCAGAACCGCCTCCAGAAACGAGGATCGACGTAGAGATCCCCAAGATCACGACAGATCTTGGACGTGAGATTCATTTTGTCAAACTGCCCAATTTCTTGTCGGTTGAGACGAGACCGTTCGACGCTGAGACGTATGAAGATGAGATTGACGAGGAAGAAACCCTTGACGATGAGGGACGAGCTCGGCTGAAATTGAAAGTAGAGAATACAATTAGGTGGCGTGAAGCTATAACCGATGATCAAAAATTCGTCAAAGAAAGCAACGCCAGATTTGTGCGCTGGTCAGATGGGAGTATGACACTGCATTTGGGTTCTGAAGTGTTTGACGTCTACAAACAGCCGCTTCAAGGGGATCACAATCATTTGTACATCAGACAGGGCACAGGTCTGCAAGGTCAATCAGTTTTCAGAACTAAGCTGACGTTCCGACCACAGTCCACCGAGTCGTTTACTCATCGCAAGATGACTATGTCTCTGGCTGACCGGTCGCAAAAAACTACCGGTATCAAAGTTTTATCTCAGGTGGGAAGAAATCCTGATCAAAACAGACATGAGATGATGAAGGTAACGTGTTTGTTCTTAAGTTTTCAATTATCGCTGGATGATAGTTTTTGTGTTTATTTATTATGAAATGTTTTTAATTTATAAAAAATCTTGCCATTTTAGAAAGAAGAAGAAAAACTAAGAATGGCGATGCGTGCTCAAAACAAATCTTCGAAGAAGAGTAGTTCAAGCCGAAGTGCAGGTCGCGCATCTGGGTCGTATAGTAATGAAGTTTATAATGACGATGGCTCAGATGATGAGAACGCTATTTCTTTGGCTGCGATCAAAAATAAATACAAGAAGGGAGCTTTACCAACTAAAGGTAAGATTATGAAAGAACAAATTTATCCAAGTATCATAATTATCCCAATTGCATCAGAAACATATGAAATATGTTTCTGTAAATGCAAATGTAGAACTATTTCTTATATCATATTATGGGAAAAGATTTTCAAACTGTAATTTGTTTCATTTTCAGTATCCAACATTTATTCGTCAGATGAAGAAGGATCAGACATAGAGACAACTCGAACGAAAAAACAAACGAAGAAAATTCTTAAAGACTCTGATGAATCAGATTCAGGAAGTGATAGAAGTGCTCATGACAGTGGAGGAGATGACGATGGTCAAGATAATGATACGAGCGATTAAAATGTAATTTTTCAATATTTCAAACGACTTTGGTTTACTGACTTTTATAGTTTTGATTTTGTAAACGTTTGTTTATAACAACGAAAGATACGTTTACAACACACATATTGTTAAAGTTCAACTTTTGTAACTTTCTTGAATAAATAGTTCTCATGATAAATATTAAATCGTGGCTAAAAATCTTATTCAAAAGAAGATTGTGACATGTTAAATTTTGTACATCGTAAATTCAAATTGTTTTTTAAAATTGAATTATGATGTTAAAAACAATCAAGGCAATCATAATTATCATAAATTGCTCCGACTAAGATTGCATAAGTCCAGTAATAAATACCATACTCTCCAGAAATTATTACATCTTGAAAAATTGTCAAAGTCCACCAAATTTTGTTGTTCAATTAAATGTCTGATATTTTTCCTTCTAAATGAAATCAAAGATAATAGTTTTGAAATTTCATTTTCAATTAAATACAAAGAGTGTCTACATTCCAGACAGAAACGATTTCAATATAGCTTCCAATAACGGGTAAATTTAAAAGCAATTTGTATTATTAAATCTTAGACACAACAAAGGATGAGTAAGGGAAAAATGAAAAAGAAAAGGAAAAACAGGAATTACAGTAATCTTGCAACCTTGCCTTTGTAACTGGTTTTTCAGTTGCAAAAAAATCGTTCATATTATACGCAACAATAGAAAATTCGCTCCATTAAAAAACGATTAAAATTATATCTCACAAACATTTGTCTAAAAATAGATAGGAATTTTTCAAGTGTGCAAAATCACACAACGAAAATAAAACTGCAAACTGCGTTTGATTTTTATTCCGAAGTATTTCTTTTTTGTTTATTTTTAAATAAAACTTATTACAGTCATTATTTCTCATAGCTATTCGTTTATAAACCAGTACGGCAGAGGCCTATCAGGTTCAAAAGACCCGAAAAATCTCATGACGACCTCCGCCGCGCATATAAAGATTCTAAAAAAAAAGTTCAGTATTCTCATCCTCATGCAAATCTACATACGATCTAAATTCAATACAGTGTACGTGCGTTCGCAACTACATCGAATAAGTTTTACACTTTGACAAGTTTCAGTACGACGACTGGTGATAAGCAAATTGTTGTATAAAAAAAACGGTAGAAAAAAAATCACACACCGTCGTTGTCCAAATCAGTCTGTTGGAAAGTCGACGTAAATTTGAATTTCAACTGGCGCGAGCACTGCGCGACTTGCGGGAGTTGAAACCAAATGGCGTACATAATATATTTCCGAAAGACAAACGTTTCGATTCAAGTTTTTCGAGGTTGGAACATTATTGCAACGCTGCGGCGGGTGTGGGACCCACGGATTTCATAATCACTTGTCATGAACGATTGATAAATCATTGCACTCGGATATTGGGTCGCGGGCAATAACAAAAGATAATAATACATCTCGTTATAAGTCTATACAATTGCTTAAGTCGATACGAAAAGAAGAAGAGAACACAGATGAGCGTAGACAATAATCCATAGAAATTGATTGAAAACCGTTGAACAAGAACATCGTAATACTTGCGAACGAACAGTCGGATGATGGGAGGGAGAAAAAAAACACGTCCGACTGAATAAATAGCACACGTCCTGTATGAAAAACAAAACGTCGCGCTTGGAAAGTACGCCGATTTTGCGTAGGTTGTTAGACAATTTTTACAACTCAATTTTGTTTTGTTTGATTTGATTGTTATATTATTCAGTCCATCGTGCTCTTGTGCGATTTTCGAAACTGGTGTATATACCTCGAATAAATATAGCAAAAAAAAAGGATACAGATACAAGAAATGTACAAACGCTTTGAATATAAATCTATTTTTTAACATCTAATGTTCATCATTTGGGGGCGTGTAAATAAATAAATGCGCTTTGCCATCTTCTTCTTTTGTCGTTGCCAGGATGCTCGTTCGCCAAGCCGCCCCGGCAGCAAGAAACTTATGTTACATTAAAGGCTGGCTGTCGTGTCGTGGGAGCGAATCGAACGCAGCTTATCACAATGTGTCGCTAACGGGCCAAGGCGTCTCAGCAAGCCTGCAAAAGAATACACGTTTATTAATTGCACTCGCAAACAACATTTTAATATCTTTGAAATGGGAGCAGGATCGCAGGTTACGGTACAACTCACAGGATGCCACGCTTCTGTTTTGTTGGTTTCTGTATAAGGACACTCTCGGTTCGTGCTCCAATTGTTCCCACACAGAAACCAACGCAACATTTTGGAAATGCTTATCAGTCCATAAAGAGACATCAATTTGTACTAATCCAATACGCAACTTTTGGAGCACATCTAAACGTTTTTAACTTTCATACAGTTTGACAAGATTTAAAAAAAATGGTCAGAAAAAATTGAGCAAATTTTGTTTTGAGACAGAAAAATTGTACTGTCTGTGGGAGTTTGTTGACAAGAGGTCGTAGTTATCGTTAAAAAAAAATTTTTTTTTTTTTTTTTTTCATAACAATCATGGGATCAAAGAGCAG
>JAAMPD010000179.1:99923-171658 GCA_025266255.1 Trissolcus basalis
TCTCTTAATTGCCGCTACACTTTTTTGCTCATTTATTTGTATTTAACTCTTTCTTCGTTGCAACAAATTCTGAAGATTCGAAACTCTCAATGATCGTCCACTATCGAGAGAAATTGAAACAAAAAGAAAAAAACCAGACTGAAAAAGAAAGAAGAAAAAATTTCAAATGAAATTGGTAGATACAAAAATACGTTAATTAAAAAGTTGTATAACATCTGTGAATTAAAAATGTTATCAATTATGATTGTAGCTGTACGGATAAATTGATTTGGATATTTATAGAATATTATTTATGTGCAATAAATTGTTCTTTCTTTTTCGGTTGGTCTATGGTTACGTTCGAGGTGAGTTTAAAAATAATTAGACAAACAATTAGCGAGGAATCTGAAAACGATCGAAAGCGAAGGAACGACCGGGGCAAAAAGGGGATAATGCTCGAGCGAACGGCCTGAACGATGTATCAGCAGAGAAATGTTAGAATGCGCGAATCAATTGTAACGATACGCGATCAGTAAGCGGCGAGCGTTGTAAACGCGAAGCCGGAAATAGGATGGAAAAAAAAGAGAGGAAGACACGAGAGGCGTTCGCACGAGCAATCGGATGAGACGCGAGCGTAATTCATAAGCCGGCTCGTCTGTATAATTGCCCCGCGCGGTAATTCAGCCTTTAAATTCGCCTTTTTCAGCGTAACACAATTTTACAATTTACGAGTTCAAAATGTAATTATAGAAAGCGCTCAGCGGCACGCGACCATCGTTTCTTTCTTTGCGTCCGCCCCCCTCGCGAATTATGAATTATTCATCATTTACAATCTCCTTTCGATTCGCGTCAGATCGACTGATTTTCATATCGCACAGTGGCACACAACAATTTTTATTTCTCTTCTTTGCCTGTCGTCTACTTGTTTCCGCGTTCGGCCCAAACGATTCTGCGAATTTGTTTGTCAAAGGACCTCCGATCTCAGAGAGCATACAAAAAAAGATAAGACTTCTGACAATGATAATAAACTCGATAAATTTTTCGCTTTTTATCACTTTTTTCAACTTTCGTACGTTTGTTAATTTTTGTACTTTTCTTTTTCTTTTTTGGTTTCGTTTTGAATTTTTATTTTTTTATTTTTTGTATCAAATGGTATCCGTTTATTCAAAATGATAATTTCAACGTTGCACTTTTTGTTTGACGAATCTCCTCAAGAATGTCCACGTGATCTTTTTCGTATCTTCGTACAGTTGCCATCTGTTGCAACATTTTTTTTTTTCCTCGGTGTTTTTGTTTTGCCTCTTTTCTCTCCACCGTATCGCGTCTAGTTTAGTGCACAGTTTTAAGTATCTTCTTTTGTGGCCCGTTTATATACAGTTTGAGTTTTCTCTTTTATCCCCCGCGATGCATCTATTTATGATTATATCATTGAGGACTACTTTAGTGGCGAATAAGGAAATGTTACAACGCCGGAGTGTTATTTTTAAACCTCCACCTGACGTGACAAGTTGATTTTTACATTTCGTTTCAATTTTCATGATCGTTTTTTTTTACCAAAAAAAAAAAATAACACGTCGACCGTCTCCCAAAGTTTCTTTCCTTTTTGGCGATTCATTTACGAAACGCAATTCAAACAAACTGAATTCCTCATTATTATCATTGATTAATTTGAACTCATTAAAACAGTAAATAAATCAAAAGGTGCTCGTCAGATGAACTCATCTCATCTGAATTATTTATTCATTTGATTGTCGCCTATTTGTTTCAATATTCAGACCACAAATTGGCCATGAGAATTAATGTTCTATCAAAACCATTAATAACTACAACTCACAAACGTCAAAACCATCCTTTCCATCATTCTTTTGCGTCTACAAAAAATTTGATTCAAATTTTTCAATTCAATAACAGTAGAAATAAATAAATATGTGAACATTTTCAAAAGACGATTTAACAATTAAACAATTTGGAAGCAACACGAAAATATGTCCACAAACTTCGAACAAGTTTCAAAGTTTGTTTTGAATTTCTAGGTGACAATTTGTTTGAAACCGATGCGAGTGATTAAAAAAAACGTTCTGTGGAAATGAAGTACGTAATATGTGGGTACCTGTGGCGATGAACTCTCGAAAGGGTAAAATCGCACGTGATTGCGGTGGAGACCACTTAGAGCTGGTAGTTTGACGGGCTTTTTTTTTGGCTCGTGGAGCACAGCTTGAGCGCTATCCTAATTGACGGCGCACTTTCATGGTCCGTAAAAGCAGGAACATGTGCGTTACAATCGCACCGGTGTCGTCACAACACAACAACAGTGCCGAGCACACTCGGCGAGTCACTCGACGAACGACGTGGACAGCACGACACACCGCGGCCGAATAAGTGCCGATAACGGGGGTCGCGCGGCGGCAAACGGACGCGCGTAGGTGGCGCGCCTCGACCACGCAGAGAGGGCGCCCTCCTCCTCGCTTCGGCCGAAACCGGCGTGCGGCCGCGTTTGTTGTTATTCCTCGCGTGCACTTTTATATCGTGTTTATAAAAGCATCGCAGAACTTTCGAGCTTGTTTTCGGACTACCACTACAATTCAAAACACGAGTTCCACGAGTTAACTAGCTTTTGGACGTTCTCATTCGGCTTTGAACAAGTTGGTGATTATTCAAAAATAAATTTACGCAGTCAATTTAACACAAATATATATATATATCAAAATTTAAAATGTATATCAAATAAATAAATAAATGGTAGAACAATCGTTGACATTGGAGGATGATAAATTCTTTGTTGTTGTTATATTATTTTGAGTTTGCTGATCAACCAGTTTGTTTATTTATTTAATTACATTTTTTTTGATTCGTTTGTTATTGAAATTGCAATGAGGTGGGGGTTTTTGAGTGTTGACAAGAAAAAAATTAAAACAAGTTTGAGCAATCTTTTGTTCCTTTAAGAAAATGGCTACCAATGTGAAAAACTGTACCTGCAAATGTACAAGGACGCGTAGACGCAAGAAAAGCGAATTGGATTGCTCGGAATCGTCCGAGTCCGAGGAGGGCTCGGCATTGTCTTCCGCAGAGACATCATCCGATGATTTCACTGACGATTACATTGACGACAATGTTTGCCACTTCTGCGACAAAATAGTGCAGCGAAAGATAGGCGGTAAAAAGAAGAACAAGTCCTTCGACGAGGAAAGTTTCGCCAAGAAAAAGAAGAAGCATCAGCACCGTCGCAAAAGTATCATTCGTTTCGTCCCATCATACTGTTGCATGTTGTTTTTTCAGTTATTTTGATTATACGATTTGTTTGACTGCTTGTGTTTGCGTTCTTAAGTTTTTTTTTATTTTCAATTTGTTTGAAACTTTTGTTACCTTCATTTTCAGAGTCCGGATCGTCCTGCAGTTGCTCCGATTGTGATATAAGTGTTGACGAATGCTACGAATACACGTCACGCAAAAACGCACGCCGCAGAAGAAAATCCGAGAAGGCACAAATCGACGATTGATAACAAAAGATCTGCCATACTCGTTTTTTATTTTTTTGGCGTTACGTGTTTATTATTTGTCAGGGTTTATCCTTGTTTACTTACTTATTTTCTCCTAAATGCGAAAACTTGTTTCGTTTTTTCTTTCTTCTACAAGTTTGGAATATGCATGCGTTCTCATTAGATGCAAACGTAAACGTTTCTAAATTATTTATTCATTCGGAGTGTCCTGAGGATCGAGTATTCATAAATATCATAATCTTTGATTTATTGCCTCTTCTTGATTTTTGTCGGAAGTTATCTATCGAGCGACTGCAAAAAATCGAAAAGAAACTCCAAACGGCAAACTGTGAATAATTATTATTATATGTGATATGTAAAATGAAGTATTACTTTTATAAGCTTGAATAGAAAAATATATTAATATCTGAACTTTGAATGTATTTTTTTTTCTTTTTTCATTTTATTTTTGAGTTCGTTTGAGGCAAAAATTCGTGACGAAAAGTGAAATTCAATTGACCTTCCTGATTGCGACGCATATTTTATTTGTATACAATTCGATACGCGGTGCGAATATTCAAAAGTTCTTTATTTTCGATATAATTTCGTTTGATTTGATGCCTCGTTTAGAAATGCAATTGGCTTTTTGAAATTTTCCTTTGCGATGAAAATTTCATTATTAGTTATTTTTATCTTGTAATAAAAATGCATTATCGTTTCCGCGGTATTGGTTAAAAAAAAGGTTTTCATGCAAAGTGAACAACTGCATGAAAATGTGAAAAGTTCGCACAATCCGTTAAAGTGGAAACTGATTGCTAATGACCTAATATGTCTATTGATTCTGCACCGCTTTTGTATTCCTATCAACAATATACATGCAGACACTTGAATGCGAAGAATAAGTACATTGAACTCCATCTTTAACTCATGGAAAATTCAAACATGTGTCTCGCATATGAATAGAGTTACATGTAATTATTTTTTTTATTTTAATTTTTTCGTTTGCCAGACAACTAAAAAATATTTTTTTCCAACGCATATGTAGGACGTAGAAATTTTCCGATGAAGAAGAATTATAGTGAAGTTTAAGGTATACAATATTTTACGTTGTTTCTAAATATATTTAGATGTTACGAATTGCCAAGCGAAAGGCATAAAAAAAGTAAAAGGGGCGCTTTATCTCATCGCAATAAATAACTATGAGCATCAGTTTCCTATCTTTTAAGTACTTTCGGTTTTTAGGAGTAACTGAAAGGGAAAAAGTTACCTCTGCTAATCCACAAAAGTTTCCCTAACGATGTTAAGAGTATGATAAAAATTCTATCAAACAAGTTAAACAGAGATATACATAAATACAATTTCTAAAAAGATTCTGATTGTTACAAATTAAAACAATGTATCAGATAAAACTTGTAACATTTAATATTTTTGATATTGTTGAAAAATATTTTATGGATAAAATAAACATTAAATACATTAATAAACGAAAGGTATCATTTTTAATTGCCTTTGATTGTGGATGATGTCTTACTTCCTACCTGAGTGCCTGTCCTCATTGTGCCCGAGGTTCGAAAAACATTACTTCCCGTTTCACAGGAGGCTCTCGGATCTGGGCCATGACACGAGAGAGGTGACCCGCGACCAGCAAGCGTTGCAACAATAATTGCCTCGTATTCATGCATAAAAGTACAAAGAAATTCCGAATTCCCTGAATCTTCATTCATTTATGGAAAAACCCGGTCAGCGCGTATATTCTTATCCGGAACTATGGTGCATTAATTTGCCTTACCATCACGTTTATTTAAACAAAATTAAAAAAACTGTTTTTGAATTTAAAGTTAGCAGAAACTTGGTGCGCCAAATGCATCAATTAGTATGCACCACAAAGTCCCTGCTTCAATTTACGTAAAGTGCCTCGAACAATTTGCGTCTAATAAAATTATGTTTCTTAAACAAATTGAGAATCAAGCGCCAATAATGGTTGACCGTATAGCTTCTCAGTTTTGGCATCTTGCCCACAAACTCCTCGTATGGATCTTTGGCTTTGCCTTGCCAGACAAACCACAATAGAAAGTGCTTTCTTCGACATTATTTAGAATCGAAAATGCACTTTAATTAAAAACACTCTTGCCTTGTTTTTTACAACGTTGGTGAAACTTGATTAATCGTGTTTTGACTACGAAAAAAGTCTCCCAGCACAAAAAGGTTTCATAGAAAAAGCAACTTTATTTAAAAAAATATTTTCACAAATCGATTTCAAAGATTCGTGCTGTACAGTCGTCCGAAGATGTTAAAATCCTTTTGCCATCTCTGAAAGTAAAAGGTGTGTTTCAAAAAGATGTTTTACGTCATGTAAAAAATTTTATCTTCTAGAAATAATTCTGTATCAATTTACCTTGATATACACAAGTCTAAAATATCAGCAGCGTGTCCAGAATAAGTCTTGCGTTCCTCGCCGATCCAACCGTCGCAGCACGATATCAGACCGTTCAACCCAATTGAAAAGATTGAGGACGTACCTTCTTTCCAAAGTAACTTTGTGATTCCACTCGTAAGGGTAATCCTGTTCCTCAAAACCTGATAAGTAAATCAATAATCAGCTAATCCAATTTCCAACAATTTAGTTTCATATTTAATTTATCATTTAAATTGACATTTTTGAATATTTATTTCAAATATCTTCTGATTAGTTGATAAAAGTGTTTCAACCTGCTTCGTCGTATCCCAAACAAAAATTTCTCCACTTCTCGTGCCAGTAGCTGCTAAGGATCTCTGGGGATCGCTGTGGAACTTTACAGTTTCAACCCAATTCAAATTGTCGTCCGATTCCATGTCGTCTTCATTACTCGGACCACCAGCATTATTTTCTAGTTTTAAATTTTGCAACACTGCGACTACCTGAAAAGTTCATCTTACTCTCAATTTATTCTATTCAATTCAGTGTTAAATTTTAATGAGGTATTTAAAATTTAAAAGAATTAGTACTTTTCCAGTTTGCGTCGTCGTGAGAATAGTTGTACCATCGACAGATGCGGAGATTATTAGATTGTTGTTGGGATGACAGTCCATCGATGTTATAACGTCGGTATGGCCGGCATCCGGGGACACTGTATGTAAGACTGAACCTGTTTTTAAATCCATGATTCGCATGGTTCCACTTTCGTATCCCACCGCCAGTCGTTTGCCTATTAAACAAATGGACAATTACTCTCTGACCGTTACAAAACGATAAACTGCATTTTCAATTAATTTGTGTACCGTCCGGAAAGAGCAAAGCAGTTTCAACTCGTTGTTGCAAGCTTTGCAGGGATTTGCAATCGCCGTCGGGAACTTTCCACATGTAGATCTCTCCTTCAACTGAAGTTGCAAAAAGCACATTCGCAGCCATGTGCCATTGCATCCACTAAAAAGTCAAATGTACTTTAATCATCATTTTTTATTTCAAATGTTTGATTAGGCATCTTTTGAAATAATAAAATCAACTCACGGTGGTTTCACTGATTTGATTGTCCCAAATCATTTTGTTCTCTTTCAGATCCCAAACTTGAATGACCCCATTCATGTCCCCGGTTGCTAAAAGAGTATCATTGTAATTAAAGTCAGCAAAAATTACACTCTCATTGTATGTGTGTTCGAGGATTACATCTCCATTGGTTGTGTCCCAGACGTAAGCTTTATCATCTTCTCCACCAGTCACTGCTAACTTTGAGTCTTTGCTCAAGGAACCACAAAATACAGATTCTAAAAAAAGGGATACATTATAAAGTTGGCCATAAGAAAATATTAATAATGAAAAAATTATATAGAGAAGATATTTGTCATTATGATTTTTTATTAAGAAACTTACTTGTGTGTTTAGTAAAAACAAATTTAGCATCATCAGGGATTGGTACACTTTCTTCCATCTCAGTGTCATCAAATTCCTCGAGATCATTCTCTCCAATTTCAAGTATCTCCACATCTTCCTCGTCTATGACCACATCTTCATCGTCCATGTCTGGGTGATCAAAATGAGGCGACGATGGTGGAGTGTCTTTATGCATCACTGTCATACAAAAGTAAAAAATACATCCATGTATTTGTTGAGTTGATAAAAATATACAAATACAAAAGAAATTAAAAACAAATTTTATATACGTTCAATAAAAATAAACTTTCTGGCAAATTGCTGAATAAAAAATTGAAAATCACGTGGTTAATAAAATGTTCTAATTGTTTGATATCTTTGAACAACTAGATTTGTGTTTTGGAACAATTTGAGGTTATATTTACTATGACTTGTTGAACACGTGCAAGTTTCATTAAAATTATATCATGTCATCGAGTTAAACGTACACTTAACAAAATTGATAATTGAGTGTTCACAAAAATTACCTTATTTTGTGGGAAATGACTTTGTTTACTTTATAAACTTACTAATTACGTGTTTTTCTCAGACAACTATGAAAGAAATGTCAAAATATTGTTCCACTGTTTCACAGATATGCCGCGAAACATTAATAGGAAATCAAATTGTTTGAAAATGGTATTTGAATTTTCATGTTCATCGACTAAAGGTTTTCTTTTTTCGACACTGATCCAACCATAGAGACAAAAATTAAACATTTAGTTATTTTGTAGTATTGATAAAATTTTATTTTCTTTTTATAAAAATATACAATACACCTCCACTTAAATGTAGGCACTTAAAATTGAAACTCCATACCCGACTTCATTACATGCTCAACATACAAACCTCAACAATTTAATTAATTACTGCGAAAAAAATAACAATTAAATTTCATCAATTTAATGCTACAAATAAGGAAAATGATATATCTTTTCTGATGTAGAATTCATCATAACAATTTTTATACATTTTATAACGTGATAAGTACAAAGTTTATTCTCAATAAGTGTCGTTTGTTATTCTCAAGTCATTTATGTTAATTCAAAATTTAATTTGAATAAACTAATAATATTTTTTTAATTTCAACAATTTATTATTGCTATAATTTGATATTTCAACTTCATTCTTTGTAACTGTCGCTGAATTAATTGAGTTTGAAAATGCTTTGATCTATAATACTGTTACTTAATGCACGCGTTAAAAAAACTCCATCGTAAACTTATCACCTTATAAAATAAGCTGAATCAAACTGAACTCTATCACCTTTTTTATCCATAACCCTTGACTTAAGACTTAAGAATGTTAATTGAGAGGGGGAAAATTGTGCATACAATTTGCAAGAAACCCGTTGACATTCATTAGCTTCGTCAATAAAATTAACAACATTCAGCACAAACAATTGTTTATATAATCTTTTCGATAAATTGGCTGTCGCTGCGATTATTTCAACCTCGATTATCCAAATCGAAAACATGAAAAATCTTTCATACAAAATGTCGATGGAAAAATCATCTCGTGTTTTCGTCAAAAAAAGTTTCCCCTTTTTAAAAGGCACTCAACATTTGAAACGTCATTATCATTTTTACAATTTTGATCGGATACTCTCGATTTTTTTGGCAGCGCGTTTCTGTAAGTCGGGCAGTTTCATGGCCAAGCCCATATTTCCCTGAATTTTAACTTTGCCCTGGAAGAAGGCCTTTTGAGGATTGAGTTTACCGGAGATAAAGTCAACAACGTCGGTGTCACTGACGATGAACGTGACGTCCGGCTTAGTTTTGCTGTTGTACTCGACGCTGCCTTTGCCTTCTTTGGCATTCACCACCCAGTAACCTTCAGCGCCTCCTGGTCCGTTAATCACTTTGAATCCGTAGATACCACGGACTCGGTCGATCAGACCGTCCTCGTCTTCTTGCATTGCTACTTCCAATGCTCTAAAAAGTACGTTCGCCTTGAAAACCTCCGGACTTGCTAATGCCTTGACATTGTTACGGTACATTGTTGGTTTAGGGAATCCCATTCTATAGAGAGCAACAACTACAGCACCACCCAAGCCTGAAATCAGATTCACAATGTTTATTCCCAATTTCCATCTCTAAATTTAACAACTTTTCTATTTTAAAAGTCTCTGTTTATCTGAAAAGTACAAAAAGTTGAACTAACCAATATTATGTTGCAAGGCAAGTCGAGCGTTAGGAACTTGTCTTTTACCAGCTTGGCCTCGCAATTGCCAAGTAAGTTCGGAGCACTGGGCCAACCCAGTTGCACCCAAAGGATGTCCTTTGGAAATCAAACCTCCACTTGGGTTGATCACGTACTTGCCTCCGTACGTGTTGTTTCCAGTATCAACTAATTCGCCACCTTTTCCGGGTGGACACAAACCTAGCGCTTCGTAAGTGATCAATTCGTTTGTTGAGAAACAGTCGTGCAATTCCACGACGTCCACGTCCTCAGGTCTGTATGGCGTTTGATTGAACGCTTTCGCTGCTGCGTTTGCAGTCATGTCGTAACTGCAAAATGAATAAATAAAACATTCATACATTATTTATTATTAACATGGAATACGTATCATGAATTGAACTGAATTAGTTTACCCGATTAACTTGATGCAGCTTCTTTCTACAAAAGTTGAAGGCAGGTCGGTGGACATTTCCATAGCAACAATTTCTACTGCCTGTGCCTCCAAGTTGTGTCTCCTAACGAATTCCTCATTGGCGACAATAACTGCTGCAGAGCCGTCAGAAGTCGGACAGCATTGGAGTTTGGTCAATGGACCGTACACTGCCGGCGATTTCATGATCTGCTCCAAGGTATATTTATCTTGGAACTGTGAATAAGGATTGTTCACAGAGTGCAAGTGATTCTTGTAAGCGACTTTTGCGAAATGCTCTGCCTTGGTTCCGTACTTTTTCATGTGCTCCAAACCCGCGTTTCCAAACAGTTGAGCAGTCACAGGACTTTCATTCAAACCTGCAAACATGATTTTTACCTTAGAATTCAATTGACAACAAAAAAGATTAAAAACAATTTTTTGTTTTACTGAATATTCAAAAACTGAGACAGAAAATGTATGAAATAATTTCATTATGGAATAGTTATTTTTCCATATTTTGTTTATGGACAAAAATTTATCAGTAAATAATTGAGTCGCTGAAAAATTGTTTACCAGCAACATCGACCATGAGTTCGACATGTTTATCCATGGGGTTGGTCCTATCTAAAAATTTTGACATGAGCGAGCCACGTTCCATTTTTTCAAAGCCAAGTGCCAAAGCGCAGTCGACATTTCCGCCCTCGACTAGTTGCTTGGCCATCAACAAAGCGGTCGATCCAGTCGAACAGTTATTGTTCACATTGTAAATCGGACAACCGCTCATTCCCACTTCGTAGAGTGCTCTTTGACCACATGTGGAATCACCGTAGACATACCCCACACAGGCCGCCTGAATTTCAGCATAAGAAATTTTCGCATCGCTTAGAGCTTTTGTAACTGCTTCTTTCGCCATCTGGGGATAGTCGAAGTCGTCTCGCCTTCCTGGTTTCTCAAATTTGGTCATCCCCACACCGATGACGTAGACACTCTGTTTCAGCACCATCTTGAAGAAAGTCCTGAAATACAATTTCTCATAAAAGATTGTGAAATAATGAAATGGCAGAAAATGAAAATGAGCTTGAAAAAAAATTGCGTTGTAAAAAAGATAACTAACAATTTGTTTTCCGATTAGGATTCATAGTTAGTTGAACGTTTTCATAATTTTATTACTGTTTTAAGTAGTTGAGTTTCGTAAAACTTTTTATTTTTTTTTAAACGAAGGGTTAATTAGGATGCAATTGAATAGTCATGGCTGATAACATTATGTTACTCATTTCAACCATTTTTATGCAAAATCATTTGATTTAATCCCGATACGTTTTTGATTAGAGTTCTTTTTATTTTATCAACTAGAATAATCAAATCAACGAGAGCGATCAGTTTCTCCTAGGAGCATTCCACTTTTTATCAACGTTCGAACAATTAATATTCAGATGGAACGATTTTTATCGTCCGATCTGCGGGCAGTAAAAAACACCGAGCTATAAACAGTTATTCGCGTATCTCGCAATAACAGGGCAATTATCATAAGTACTTAGATTTTGTTCTCCGCACTACAACTGTACTTTTTCTCAAGAAGCCACTCCTGATTTAAAATTCAAACCATTGAAAAAAAATTAAACCGAGTGAACAATCAACGAATTTCAATCAACTTTGAATCCTTTTCACCAACCTAAAATAAAACACAAACTCGAACTTTATTGCAGTATATTAAGTACAAATTAACCATAGAAAAGTGAAATATAACGACGTAAAACTTTCGTTTGGCCGAGCCAACATTAAACGTTAAATGAAAAAAACGTATGACTTTTATTGCGATGGGGAAAAAAGGTATTGTTGGAAAATTGGGCTCGACTTTCTTGGTTTAGATTCAAAAACGATGAAATAAAATGGGGAAAGGTCGAGAAAAGTGATATGAAAAATGCTGAGGATGCAATGGAAGACTCACTTTGCAAGATGACGATTTACTTTTTGCACGATTAACATATTACGAAACGATTGAAAAACTTTTGACGGCAAAATTTGTCGTGCAAAATTTTGTGTTTCTGGAGTGAAAGTCAACGGGACAGAGAAAAGAGAGTCGCACTCACCGTGTTTCTTTCGAATTGAACTGCAAATCAATCTGCGGGACAAAAGTGCACGAAAGGCGAAGCGATTGAAAAGCAACGATACCAGGCCAATGTGTCGCCTGTGCGTAGAATCACTTGATTATGAATTAACGTTCGGCTTGAACTTCGATCCTTGTCACAGTCTTTATTATGACTTTCGTATAAAAATATAAGTTCCTTCGATGGCACGGCTTTACTACAACCGGTTTATCTGCAACAACGGATGTCGCGACTGGAGCAACGCCTGCACTTTACAATGTACCAACTTTGCGCTTGTGATTGTAGTTTGAAATTTTTGTTCCTATCAAAATTATCCCTGTAAAAAAAAAAAATTTTACATTCTATTTTTTAATTCTGTTAGTGAATTGCATTATTCAATTTTATTTATAAATCAAAACAAAATTACAGTTATAAATACTTTCTTAAGTGTGGGTCTACATTTAATTGTTGTTTTTAATTAAATTTATAAAGTAATATGTTATCAGGTATTTAATAGATTTTTTTTTAATTTAAAACAGAAACAATTAATAGAGAAAAATATTTTAGTCATTTTAAAATTATCAGCGATTTTAAATGTATCTACGATTTTAAATGTATCAATAATTAAAAATGTATCAAAGACTTTAAATGTATCAGCGAATTTGATTGACGAAAGAAAAAAAAGGCCGGGCTCGTCCGGGATTTGAACCCGGGACCTCTCGCACCCTAAGCGAGAATCATACCCCTAGACCAACGAGCCAGATGATGAGACTGCCAATTGTAAACAGTGCGGAATTTGAACTCATCAAAATCCTCCCAGAGACAACTTTTACTCTAAATAATCATAGAAATTATTGAATTACTGTCAATGAATGAACGGAAGAATGAAATTAATGAAAAAACTTATGAAATTATCAAATTAACTGTTCATTTACACATTAAAAGTATTCCAATGAAAATATTACTCATTGCATGAGTGTTGCACTGCGAGTGTACATTTTCATCGCGCAAATTTGCGCCTGTTCACGATATTTTTACAAGTATTTTTTTATTTCTCGCCTCAGGGGGTGTTTTTTTGTTTATATATCTTCCGCACGTCGGACTTCTGGTGAATGTTTTCTATCCAGTCATACAGCACGGTGGAATTATTTTTATCCAGATGTTTTTGATGCACCGGTCTAAATGCAAACTTTTGATCTTTTACGGCGAATAATTGAGATTGTAGAAATGACAGTAAATTAAAGCTGCGAAAAACAACAAAACTGGCTACGTTCACGGAGATTGCGAATGTCACGTGACACTTTTTGAATGTCGCGCTAAACAACGTTTTTTCTAATTTTCTTATTACTTCAAACTTTGTCAATTAAACAATCAACTAAATTAATTAACATTACTTTTATTATTGTTTACAATCTTTTCTATAGTTGCAATAAACAAATTATTGTAACTATTGTGATTATTTGTCTCTAACAGTATACAAATGGTTGAAAATTGGATACATGAATTTGAAAAATATTTTTAATTGTTCTTGGTAGATAAAGGAAATTGAAAATTAACATAAACATAGGCAATTTGTTAGTCAGTGAATAGATGAAATTGTCTTGCGACACTTTTGGTCTTATGTACATTGAAAAAAAGACAAAAGTTATAATGGTCAATCTGCCACGCATCTCGACGCGCGTTGTGTGCAGTTCCAAGTTTAGAAACAAAGAAACTGGCGAAGTTTAAAAGCAGTTCGTTGCCTTTATGCGATTCATTTGAACGCATCAACCCCCCAAAGTTTGCTCGATTTGAACCTTTCGCTCCTCGGGACAAAAACAAAGGTATGTACAATTTTTTAGCAATAACATTATTATTTGAACATAATTTACAGTCCCATTTATAAAGAAAGTCCTGACATGAATAAACCTGTTTGTTTTTGTTCGTTATGATTTTTTTTTTAATTTAAATTTTAATACAAAATAAAATTCAGATAAAAGTGTATACATCATTTACAAAAATAAAATTTCTTCCACACCGTTTTTATCAATTTGTTATATTTTTCAAATGACAGTGCAAAAAATGAAGTTTTTAATTGGACAGAATATTAATTGATTAACAATCGTATTAATGATAATTACTGTTTTTTATACATAATAACATTTATCCAAGTATGACTTTGAACCAAACAAGTAGCCCATTGTTTATTTTTCGATTGCGTTCACACATTAATTGAGCTGAGATTTCATAATAAACTCTACTAACTCTCTCTGCTATACGATATATCATTCTTGAATGAAAAGTGTAACGTGGCGGGCATGATATGTGAGTTACACAGATATTTATAATTCATTGTTGATAACATTTGTTGTTGTTCTCTCATCCATCAACAATATCATATTGTTCCAAAATAACATTCCATTGGTCTGTTTTATCAAAACAAAAAAAGAAATTCAAATTGAAAGTCTTTTGTTCCTTCGATTTTTATTTTTAGAATTAAAAAGCACTGCCAATTTTTATAAAAAAACATGACAAAGGGAGAAAAATTTTTTAATCAGAATATTTCGGAGAACTGTAAAATTTTTAATTGAAAAATGGATTATTCTGTTTTTGAATGAAACGAAGTAAGGAATGAAAGGCAAATTTGAATAATTGCAGATTTGTCGGAGAGAAGAAATTTAAAAACTAAAAACCATCAATGAAACATGAACATCGATCGTCGAAGCTCTCTTTACCGCCCTTTGCCAGTGCACAGCGGTATCCCGCTGCCGCCGCTGACATCACGATCACGGCTGCGAACAAAGATGGAGGGGAAGAATAAACAACAAAAGTGCATCGCCTCAAATGCAAACGAAATTGACGACAAACACCTCCTGTATTATGAAAACAACCATTTCATCCAAGGATTCTCACTTTTTGAAGAAATTCGTCGAGATGGCAAGCTTTGTGATGTCACAATTAAGGTGACACTTAACCTCTCCTTTTCTATTTGATGTTTTGACATTTAACCAAACCCAACAACACACTTTCATTCAGATTTTTCGTTCTAATTCAATTCTTTTGGAATCACATTTGCTTTTTTTCAATCCAATTTTACTTTTCCATGAAATTTTACTTTTTAATTAGATTTTTGGCATTTGTTTTAATTTAATCATCGGCCATGAAAAATTATTGATTGGGATTCTATCGATATTTCTAATACTTCACCTTGAAACACTGATTTGTTTTTAATATCTTGGCCTAAATTATATCGAGTTTCAAATTACAAATGTATATTTTTTTGCATGATGATAGATTTACCTTGAAAGGCATTAACATGACGGATAGTTCGTAGATTTGAAATGTTTACTAACAATGAATAAAAATGAATACATTTTCAGGTTGACGACAAAACTTTCAATGCTCACAGGATAGTACTTGCAGCTACAATACCATATTTTAACGCCATGTTTCTCAGTACCATGGCAGAAAGTAAACAGTCAGAAGTTACTTTGCATGGACTGGATGCAGTGTGAGTAAAAGTTTATTACACAACAGTAAAAACAATATTTTTAACCTTCGCTTAAAAATGTTGATTGATTTTAAATAAATTAAATGAAACTGATACGTAAATTGATAAATCATAATTTTGTTTTCAGAGCCTTGCAAGCGTTATTGGATTTTTCATATAGTGGCCATGTGACAATTACTAACGACAATGTACAAAGTATAATGGTTGGAGCGTCGTATCTAAACCTGAATAAAGTGAAGGACGCATGTGCCGAATTTTTACAAACACGATTTCACCCGCAAAACGTGTTAGGAATTAGAAATTTTGCAGACACTTTGAGTTGCGGTCCCCTGCTTGAAGAAGCCAACAAGTACATCCAAAGATACTTCCAGGAGGTTTCGCAGGGGGAAGAATTTTTAAGCCTGCCCCTCTCAGATGTCAAGGACTTGATCTGCAAGGATGAATTGTACATCTCGTCCGAGCAGCAGGTTTTCGAAGCCGTTATGAGGTGGATCAAACACGAAAGTGATAGAGTTGAGAAACTGCCAGAATTGTTAGGGTTGGTCAAGTTACCTTTGCTTTCGCCTGAGTACCTGGTCGACAACGTTGCCAAGGAGGAATTGATTAGAGTTTCTATTCCTTGCAGGTAACTTGTTCGAACATTACAATCATATAAAAAGTAAACAAATAAACTGAATGATTTTTATCGTCTTTCAGAAATTTATTAGACGAGGCAAATTATTACCACTTGTTACCAAAACGAAGGCATTTACTAGATAGTTACAGGTGCCGGCCTAGGAATAATTACACCATGGGACACATTTTTGCTGTTGGAGGATTAACCAAGTTTGGCGATTCTTTGAGTACTGTTGAAGTTTATGATCCTTTTTCAGGTTGGCTCTTCTTTTTGAGTTAATTTTTCTACTGTCAATAATTTTATAGTATTTTGCATTAATAATATTACATTTTCAGGTCAGTGGAAAGCTTCTGAAGCTATGACAATGTTGAGAAGCCGGGTTGGAGTAGCAGCGTACAACAACAAACTGTATGCTTTTGGCGGATACAATGGAACAGAAAGATTGTCAACAGTTGAAGTTTACGATCCGTGTCTGAGATCGTGGAAAATCATTTCCCCTATGCAGTGCAAAAGAAGGTTTGTAGGATAACAAAAATTTTCTATTCAAAAAAGTAATGTGTTTCTGAATTTCAATTGAATATTAACTTTTTCCAACATTTACAGTGCTGTAGGCACAGCTGCTCTCAACGACTATCTGTACGTCTGCGGCGGTTATGACGGTGTAACGTCATTGAACACAGTCGAGAGATACTGTCCCAAAACTGACGAGTGGAAAGGAGTCAGTCCGATGAATAAGCATCGATCTGCTGGCGGTGTCGTTGCGTTTCAAGGATACGTTTACGCTTTGGGAGGTCACGATGGACTGTCCATTTTTGATTCAGTGAGTTATTCTTAAAGATTTGAGAAACAACATCCCCCTTTCTTATTTATATTCTTATTAAAAAATAAATTGTTTGATTTAGGTCGAACGATACGATCCACAGAAAAATACGTGGACAGTTGTGAAGCCTATGCTGACTCGAAGGTGTCGACTAGGTGTGGCCACTTTAAATGGAAAACTTTACGTCTGTGGTGGGTACGACGGTGCAACATTTTTACGCACCGTTGAAGTTTACGATCCAAAGTTGGACCAGTGAGTATTTTTAATATCTTTTGTATATTAAATACAAGCATTATTTTTGCAAACATTAATCGACGTTTGATTTCAGATGGTCTTACGTTGCACCAATGCTGCTCATGCGAAGTCGAGCTGCTCTGGTTGCAAATATGGGTAAATTATGGGCAATCGGAGGTTACGACGGGGTTTCCAATTTGTCGACGGTCGAAGTGTATGACCCCGAGAAGGATACCTGGTCATTCGCAGCACCTATGTGTGCTCACGAAGGTGGCGTTGGAGTCGGAGTCATTCAAGTGTTTTAATTCGTGCCATTATGTTTCTCAGAATTTTAATGCAATTGCACGAGAAAAAGTCTCAGTAGGTGATGAGGATTGATTTACAAACACCTGTTAATCAATTCGTATCGTAGTTTTTTTCCGAGCTATGCATTTTCAGTATAACCGTCCTTACGGATTACTTATCTCGTAATAAGTGACATACTTAGAATTAAGTTTTTTACGTCTATTGCTTTGTTTTATTTTATTTATTATTGAATTTTTATTTTAAAAATAGACGAATGAGCTTGAACAAAACAACCAATCAGAAAAAGTAATTTGTCTCATCTAACAAATTTTTGAAAGATCAAAACCAGTCTTTTAGTTTATTTTCAAATGGAATTTTTAATTGTGAAGAACAATTTTGAATCATCGTTATTAAATATGCAAAACTGTTCAATCAAAGAAAAATGAATTTAAGATCAATCAATTTGAACAAAAAGCAAGAGGAACTATTTTTGAAAGAGGTGACTAAACAAGTGTAAGATATGTAAATATAAAGGACTAATTTATTCTAAAAGAAATACTAACTTTTTATACGCTAATCGGTAATTCACACAAGTCAATTAAGTGATATCGGCAAATATGTAAATTCAGGTGATCAAAACTCGAATCAACAATGTCAAATGTCGACGATGAATCAGATCAAAGGAGAAATTTTAATCAACAAAAATAAAATTGTACCAATTTACTTTATATTGATACAGTAAATTTGTGATATTTTTCATTTACTTTTATGTTTTTATTTTGTTTGTAACATGATAAGCTTTGTGTTTTTTTTCCATTTTTATAGTTTACCAGATGTAATCTAATCATTTTTATAAACGACGTAGTTTACAAATGTTTTTTTAATTTTCCATCAAACTGCAGAACTATTACACGAAAAGCTTAATACATTTTGCTTATAATTGTATTTGAACAAAATTAAAAAAATATTATCTTTTATTATATGAACTAATCTGCGATCTTACATCAGTAAATTTTTTGATGTATTATATTTTATTGTTCTGAAAATGTAAAATAGAAAATTCACAAAATATTATATATGAAATCTGCATTATTGAGTTGAATTAATTCCCCTACTTTTTATTTTGATCCGCTTATTTGATGTAAAATTACTGTAAAATTAATTATCAAACCAAAATTTATGCCAAAATTAAAAATTTATCAAACTTTCTTGAAATGTCATTCACAATGATATATAAAATATTTCATAATGACATATTCTGCTGAAAATAAACAAATGTTTACAAAAATGCAAAAAGTTCTTCAATTTTTTTGTGGTTCCATTATTTTGAACCAGTAGAGAGCGCCACTTTTCTGTTCCAGTTTGCAACCGAATCCAAAACAAAGTCGTGCGCGGGATTTAAAGCGCTCATCGTGAGAAAGTTGTGTTTTTGTTGAAACAAAGTACTGAACGTGTATTTATAATTGAAAATTGTGTTAAGATACAACGGAAATACAGACATTTGCTCCAGCTGTAAGTACAACATTTTTACCACTTGTAAACAATTGTTAATCACGTTAGCAATATTCTAACCTATTTTTTAATTCAAAATTTAAAATGTTCAGTGTTTTTCACGAATTGTTTGACACTTTATTATTAATTCATCGTTTCATCAATGTATTAAATTACTAATTGAATACAAAATTGTTTAAACAAATTTCATAATTGAATCTTGATTCTTTTCATTTAAAAAATCAATGACAAGTAAATACGAACTTATCATAAGGGAATTTAAATTCATTATTTGATTATCCTAAATGTTTTCAGCTTGAAGAACTTTTATTCGAGTTTTTCTACATTTTGAATTACAAACAGATACTTACGAAAGAAAATCTTGAAAACTATGAAAATAGATATCTTCAATATACAATACAAACGGAGAGGAAAATGCATGGCTTTATTGAATCTTCAACTACTAACAGTATTGAGATTGTATAACATTTTGTGAAGTCTAACAATCGGATGAACAGGCAATAAAAAATAAAAAACAAACGTTCACAATACTGGAACCAAACAGTCTTGTTCATCTGAAATCATGATAACCCAAGTATTCTTATACTTGGTAGAAACTTACATTCTCGCATTTTACACGAAATGCATCGTTATATTTAGTTTTCTATAGTTTATATTAACATCAACACAATAGCTTGGTACCAAAGCAAATGTTAAGTCGTGCACCAGGAGAAGTTATATCGAGTAACATTGCCTCGAAACGAGACATCCTGCGACATTTCACAATCGCAAAGTACTCGTGTCGGTCTATGATTAGAAATTACATTAAAAATTTGGACTTAAACTTGGTAATTCATCGAGCACGAACTATTTTATATTTGAACCGATCAGCAAAGTCCGCCTTCGTAATCATCATCTTCTACCGGATGCTGGGGAGGTGGCGCAGGTGTTCGTTCCTTTTTCGGTGACTGTTCCTCTTTGTTTTCTTCATCAAACTCGGATTCTTCCAACTCTTCTCTTCTTTCTTGTTCCTGATGAAACAAAATGATCAAGTGTTATAACTTGTATGTAATCCAAAATTTAAATATTTATACAGCAATTCAAATTTGATTTGTTTCGTGTACTTTACATACATGATTGACTTCCGCTTCGACCGTAGCTTGATTACTCATAGCATTAGCTGAGATGTACGATGGCGCTGCGTTTGCTCTAACACCAGCCGGTGGAACAGCATATTCTTGTTGGGGCAAAGGCAGGCCACGTGCAAGCTTCGCATATTCCGTGTCCATATGTTTGATGAAAGGACTGTTTAAGGCAGCTCTCGCCGAATCTGCATCTTCGTTATCGTACGCTTGTAACAACATCTCTAACGTTTGTACCTGGAAGAACAAAAAGTTGCATCCATTATTTGCATCTTCTAAATTTAGATTATATTGAACGAGTAATGTCAAATGCGGAGATGAAAAATCTTTACTTCAGCTGCCTCGCAGTAATTGCCCCACTCTTTGAAAGCTTTTTCCGCTGCAACCTGGTCTCCTCGGGCAAGCTGCACCAACACCAACGCCACTGCCAATCTGCCAACTGAGGGATAGTGCTCTATCTGTTGGTGCATTCCTATTTCCCTGCGAATCGCATCAGCTGCTTGATCGTAATTTTGTAACTTGACTAATATACGAGCAACTTTGCTCATATACTCGGCGGCTTGTCTGGGATTGTCTTCGCCCTGTAAATATTAACAAATGATATTTGTTATCAATGAATGTACACGTTGAAAAATACATTTTAACAAGTACTATGCATGTTGTCAAGAAATCAATATCACGTAAAAATAATTATGACATAAAACCATATAAAGTTCAATTTTTATATTTCATTGATATTGATGTTTTTTAAATGTGTTCATAATTCAAGCGAGTGGTTACTTTAGTTCGTAAAAACTTGAAGTTTAAAAAGTAAATATACATATTGTAAATTACTTTCTCAGTGTACTATTTCTTTCATAGAATTATATATGCCAAATATGTTCAACTATTTTTAATATATACAATGTTTAACTGGATGTAAAAAATGACATTTGTTCTATACCGAAGCTATCTCTGCTGCTCGTCTATACAATTCCATAGCTTGTTCCGGTCCCGATGGTTCCAAAATTTTTGCTGCCTTATCTAGAGCTGTGATTCCAGATTCCGGCGAACCATGTTGCTGGTATAACGTACATGCAGAGTGGCCAAGTTTCTGCACTTCTGACATGTCCCCCAGGTCTTTTGATATGAGTATGGCCTGCTCGTAACTCCTATAAATATTACAATCTATGAATTTTATGACAATAACACTTTGAACCTCCCAAACTGACAAAATATTAAAAATATTAAAACTTTCAACTCATATGATAAATTCGTTTTACTTACTTTGCTGCGTGGAACCATCTTGAAATTTTCCATTAAAGAATAACATATAACAAATGTTTGGAAAGCAAAAGTTATTGTATTAAAAAATTAGATTTTAATTTGATTTTAATTGAAAAAGGATACGATCGGGATTGTTTATAACAATCCGCAGCTTTCATCAGACATTCCTTGCATTGTTTATAAGTTCGAGCAACTCGAAAACAGGTAGCTGAAAAAAGGGGCATTTTTAATAATTGAAAGGTGTGAACATTGAAAAACACCTGTCCCGATTCAATTCCGTCTAAAATCATTGATTTTTACCTGCTTGAGAATATTCATCCGCAGCCAGTTCAAAATCCGGTTTCCATTTCAGCAAAGTTGTTTTCAAGCTGAAAATGTTAACATTTGAGAAAATTGCATCAAAAGATTTGCATGACATTTGTTCGAACTTGTCTTATTTTGGTAAATACAGACCATTTTTCCGCTTGACGTATGTGAGCATTGCCCTCCTCTATTTTTGACATCTTCCTCGCCAGCTGACAAGTCTCGCTTCGAGACAGCTTATCACGGACAAACACTTAGGGGAGACAGATTTGCTTTGTTCATAAAACTGTGCCAAATGTTAACGACTTGTCAAATCTAATCAAATCTAAAAAATTGATTGATAATATGCAGACGACAAACGTTTCTTCGACTCAGCCCGCAGTGCATTTTATTGCAGACTGTCCAAATCTGTCAATAGTTTTAACAGTGACACCAGCGCCACCTGTAACTTTTACGCTAACAAAAAATTACCGACTGAACGAAAACAATTTCAATGTTTTTTTTTTTCAATTTATTAATTTGATTATTTTGACTTCTCGGATTTAAAAACTAAACAAATTTTGATTGTTTAACAATTGAATGTTGCATGCAAAAATAATGCCCTCTTTTGGCAACAGTCGATACTAACTTAAATGGGAGTGACGCGTTTTTTAAACTACATCCGTCTGATTCGCGGCTCTGACAAGTTTTTGTTACACTCGAATCGCTTGGCGGGAAAGAAAGAGGTGCTCTGTTTATGATTGTTTATAAACTTCGACGTTGATTTGATTTGATGAAACGTCATTTGAACTGATTGGTTCAACTCGCATACTTACAAAATTGTGAAAATCAACACGTTTTCCGGAGGTGAGTAACTACTATTCATTTGATAGTAATTTGAAAAAAACTAACCTCAATTACAATGATTGCCGTTTGTTTTTAATTGATTGTGCAATGGTAAATCATTCTTGTAGGAACAAATTTATGTGAACAAAAATGAACAATTGTTTTTATAAAATAATGAAGTAAAAAAAAACAATTGAGATTGTGGTGATTATAAAGTTTTGTTTACTTTTTGACAAGTGTTGACAAAAGTTTTTGACATTTGTATGGAGATTAATTTTGAAATTTGTTTTATTGAAGATGGCTGAGAAACTTGAAGACCTCAATCTACCAAACACAGTGGTTCTGCGAATCATAAAAGAAGCTCTTCCAAGCGGTGTGGCTGTGGGCAAAGAAGCGAGAGCTGCGGTAGCAAAAGCTGCCTCGATATTTATCTTGTACCTGACTTCGGCAGCCAATACGAGAGCGAAAAATGATAATCGAAAAACCATCACAGGCAAGGATGTCATCCTGGCGATGGAGGACATCGATTTCGACCAGTTTGTGGATCCGCTGAGCGAGGCCTTAGAAAACTTCAAAAAGAGTCAAAAAGAGAAAAAGGATGCGGCGTCGAAGAAAAAACAACAGAAGGACGGAGATGACACCATGGAGACAGCCGACGTGGACGAATAGATTCGATACGAACTTGATCTTTACAAGCTTATTTTCTACACAAAAACTAGATTTAGGAAACGCAAAACATATTTTAATACCTCGTTGATTTGTACAAATGAATCCAAGAGATTGTAATTTATACTGAAAAAAAGATAAAGAAAGACTGTACTGTAATGTTAGTGAAATTGAAAAAAGTACATTTGTAACGTTAGGTTTAAGTTACTATAATAAAGCTTTTATGACACGTAGAATGGTTTCAATGGTTTTTTTCTTTTTTGCTTTTTCATAATATACAAGTTATTAACAGAGAAGTCTTGGTTTATCACATATTTACACACGGAACGTCGTTCAGCAAAGAGCAATACGGTTTGTGAAAAAAATGTTGCTTGAAAAAGGGGTAGTTGCAAAAGTGGAATGCTATAAAAACTGTTGACTTAGATAATTTTAAGGAATCAAACATTTTATCTTCCTTTCGATGGGAGTTCGACACATTGGACACTCGGTGGTTATAGCATCTGCGCAATTCGCGCAACAGCACATGTGTCCGCAGGACAAGAAAATGATTTCGCACTGGAAAATAACAACATGTATGATTTTTTTTTCACTTTCGTTTAAAAAATTTTGTTTCTTGGTTTGAATTTTAGTTTGGAATCGTACCTGAGCATCCATACACACAACACACTCAGCGGTATTGTGAGACACAACTTCTTCCAAAGGTGCTGTCGGTTCGCCAGACGATGACGATGCCTCCTCCACTGGAGCACTTGGTAGACTAACTTGTTCATTACAAATCAGCTTCTTCTCAGCCAAATAATTTTCCACGGCCATTCTAATCGCATCCTGGTCACTTTCATTTCGGATCCCAAGCTGAAATGATTATTCGATGACATTTAAATTCTGTTCGATGACAATATGTTGAAAGGACTAAAATTCAACCAACCCTTCTTAAGTCGTCGATGTCGAAAGTCGTAATCATCGAAGGCAACGACGATAAAAATGGTAGACAATGCAGAGCTCCAGCAATAGCAATGTGCCGAACCAAATTGGGCTCCAAAGTTTCTAGCAGACCTTGAGGTCGGGCTTCCATCAGTGACTGGTACTGCATCAACCAGAACGAACTGTTCTTTCTGGTATTCTGAAATTGAATCATAATTTTCGTTTCTTCGTCTTCTGAAAGTTGTTGCAATATTTGTTAAATTTGTATTTACATTCTGTTCTTCAATGTTCTGAATAGTTTCCAACAATTGTTTTCTTCGCTTTTCTTGCTGGTCTAGAAGGTCCATTAGAATTACGCTCAAGGTCACTCTGCGATCAGCAACGTCGTTCTGAAAGTTATTAAAATTAGCACAGCCTTTATTCAAGAAATATTCAACTAGAAACTTTGAAAAAAAAAATTGTATAGTTTTGATTATTTTACCAGATGTTGAGTAATTTCAAACTTCCTCCTTTCTAGTTCAATATTGGTAAGCGCAGCCAGCTGCGACTGAATCAGATTAACTTGCTGTACGATACTCCAAGATCTGGTGTCACTACGTTCCAACAGAGCAGCTAGTGCAGCTTTTTGCAAGGCCTCATCTTGACCAATTTTGCTCACCAAGTCTTGTCTATTTTTCTCCTGATCTTGCATAACTTGTGCCAAATGTTCGTTGTTCCTAACTTCCCTACGAAAATTGATAACAATTTTGTAAATTGAAAAATAAAATGAACATATTTAGCAGAAACTAAATTTTAAAGAAATAATAGTTTTCCCTACTGAGCCGTGAAAAGTGAACTTTTCTCGGCTGCGGGCCTCTAAAAGTTCTACTTTTCAGCCTTCGTAGGGAAAAATATCGTTCTGTCCTAGGCGTGAAAAGTAATTATCGGGTGAGCGGGGGTTGACAACCTGAGCCGAAGGCGAGGGTTGTCACCCGCCTAGGCCAGAAATATACTATTGAAAGGAATGATATAAAATAACCCACAGGCTCAATAAAGACTGAGCAGTATAATCTCGAAATTTGGTATATTCAGCAAACTTCTTCTCTTTTAGTTCTTCTTCCAAAAGCTGCTCCATAGCCACTGGAATCAAAATGTATGATTAAAATAGTTATAAAATTTTGACTAAAATTGATAATTCGAAAATATTTTTTATGATGTTCACTTACAAATTGTATCTCGTTTGCGAAGTGTAAATTGTTCAGACTGACTTCTAGACAAAATTTCCAATTCCTCTTTAGTCTCAAGTTCTACGAGCATAGCCTGAGATTGTCTTTCTTCTTCACTATTTCGTAAAAATTCCTTTATCACGTCGTCAGCCACTTTTTCAGCTGAAATAAAAAATTCAATCGAAATTACTTGTTCTTTCATTATAAACAATGTGTAAGTTGATAATTATTAATAATTTTTTTGTACCATTGTAAATGAAAGATAACAATCGCTCTCGATTATAATCCCTTTCTTGTTGCACCTTTTCTATCTCTTGTTCTAACTGCAATTGTTGTTCAGCTAAATCTTCTAGAAGCTGAAAAGTTTAAACTTTTAAAATAAAATGTGAACCTGACAATTGAAAATTGAAACCTCTTCAAAATCACCTTTTGCTTATGAATTTTGAGTTTGTTTTGAAGCTGAAGCTCAATATCTTTCTGCTCCTTCATGTCACTTTCCACTTTCAGTAAAGCATGTTGCCTTTGTTCCTAAAATAATCAAAATTGACAAAAAAAGGAATAAAATTGAAATCAATCAATCGAGCTCAATTTAATCATATCATTTTTATCATAAAGATTCTGAACCATGATTGATTTTAAAACAAATCTGTTCACACAACATGATAGAGTCAAACGTTGAATGTATAAATTAAAGAATAATAATGAAGGAATAAAATCAGCAGCACAAATCATATAATAAGAACCAAAAGATGGATGTTAGTGTGAGCACTTGAACGTGGCTGGATGGGTGATCCATCGAGAAAAACAAAAGTGCGATAACAAGTGAGAATTTCAATTGTCCACATGCCTTCATTTTTTCTAACTTCGCTAATACTGCCTAGAAAAACAAACACGACATTAAAATACAGGACAAGATGACACGTCTAAATGATTCACAGACGAATGAAAAAGTTTCGTCATCATTTTCTCATTCTTATCTCAACTTGTTTCATCCGACGGTTTTTCACCTGAAACTCGTTCTCCTTGTTCTGAAACTCTCTTTGAGTTGCATCTTCCTTCTGGGTTTTCTCTGTGTCCTCCCTGGTCGAATATTCAATCCCACACTCGTTAGCTAAAAAGGCCACAATCACAATCGCACCTCCATCCAGAATGTCGGCAGGCGGATAGGAGAGGTTCAAATTGTCAAGGCCCAAAGTTTGCAACTTTTGTGCGTGTCCCAACGTCTTGGGGAGTTGCTGTAAAAATTTGTTGTGACCCACGTTGAGGCTCACAAGGTTTCGCATAAATCCTACGGTTTCTGGTAAACATTTTAAATGGTTCCTCGACACGTCTAAGATTGTTAGGCTTGTTAAATTGCTTATCTCGTTTGGCAGTTTTTTGATGTTGTTTTCTTGCAAATATAACTCCTGGAAATGATTGAATGGCGAATTGTTAATTTTTTGTTCAGTCGAGTTGGGTTATAATGCAGGAGGAAAATTGAATTGAGGTACCTTGAGAGATACTAGATGCCCGATATCAGCGGGTAAACTATGCAGTTCGTTACTATGAACGTCTAGAATTGTAATAAGGGAGAGATTGCTTAAGGCACCACCTCCTGATAGAGAGTTCAAACGGTTGCATTGCATGTACAATGCTTCTTTTCTGAACACTTTGCATAGTGAGTAAATTCCAGATGGCACGTTTTTTAATGCACAATCTGATACATCGAACACTGGTTCTGGGCTCTCTCGAGCCTGCAATATAAGACACAAAATAAATGAAATTTTAATTTAATAATCATTGAAATAAATTATACAAACGGTTATGTACAATAATATGTAAAGACAAATTCATGCATTTATTAAAAAACAATTTTTCTTGGATTTTCAACTATTAATAGTAATTTTAAACTATTAATAAAAGAATTTTCATTTCTATAAAAATAGAAAATTTAATCAAACCAAAATGACTTCAACTACTTTTAATAAAAATGTTGTTACAAATTATACTAAAAGCATACTCAATATTTTATGAAAAACAAACTGAATTGAAAAATTGTTAAAGAAAAAAGAGTCGAGTGAATTGAAAATGTGACCTTTGTTATTCTTGTTAATTGTACAAATGAAAAAAAAAGGGAATGAAAATAATGTATATCATATTAATTAATTAATTGAGAAGTTCTAATACATACCAAGTACAATTTGTACTCGAGACGTGCTTTGTAATCGACTTTAACCTTATTTTCGTATTTCCATAACAAAGACATTGTGCTAAATTCATGACAGCGAGCGATTTTGGGTTTTTGGCAGATCTGTCACCGCGTTTCCTCGTCCATGTGACGTGCTGCGAATGTCATATCACTTAGTACACTTTTTGGTCCACTACGCGTTTGTCATAACACTATACTTACCTATGTATCAACTTGATGCAACCGATGCAACCAGTAAAAGTCACTACGACACTTTTACTGCCGCTGCGCGCAAGTGTCTGAGATAATTCAGATGTCTAGCTTACCGGGTTTTCATATCAGAGATAACGTTACATTTTTTTTTGTTTTCATATGTCAAACACTGTACTTAGTAGATTTAAAATTATCAGAACCTCCTTTACGTCATTTAAAAACAATTAAAATAATCACAACATTTTTGAATCATCGAAATGGAAAGTTATTCCTCAGCTTATATATAACATTTTCTTAAGCATTTTATTATTTATAAATAAATAGAATAGTTTGAACTATGATATTCAGATTATAAATAAGGGAAAGGGTTTTGCATGTTTTATAAGTTTTTGAATAATTGAAACATAATTGTGTGTGAATGAAAAATAGAAAAAAATGTATATAAATTGCGCGTCATTTTTGCTGTAATAATACAATCGTTTATTATATATTATTTTCATGAAAATAACACGTTTTATAACAAACTGCAATCTGACTACCAATTCGGTATATAAAAAATAACTGCCTTACAAAAGTTCACATCCGAATTTGAAAATGTTACCACAACATTGGTACGTCTAAAAATTTCGACAAAAATGCGGTATAAGCTCAATAATTGTTGATCATCTAATCTCGTTGACCTATTCTTAACTATTTCATGTGCTCATAAAAATAATACTAGTCAAAATCTTTTATCTTGTTTTTTTTCTTTCTTATAAATTTTACTATTTTGCAAATTCGTCTAGTCAGGCGTTTTGGCTTATTTCTTTTTGGCGCAGTCGATATTCTGTAGGAGTAAGCATTCCTCTGAAACGAAAGGAAAATGTATAGTCATACTTTATTCCGTTTCAAAATTGATTTCGCTCGGTGTATTTTATATCAGACGTGAATAATAATACATACCTCAATACGGTATCGAACGATACACAAACACCTTTATCGCACATCCGACGATAAAGATGCCAGCATTCTTTTTCTTTTGTCGTTTGAAATGACGGTTCCGATGAGATTATATTTACCCTCTCGTCCAAATTTATTGTTATTGAACTTTGTATTGAAGTTTCTGGCACCTGAAACAAAATGTTTGTTTCTACAATCTCATCCGAACCTTATTTTTCAAACTTTTTAAAAATCAATAAAACACAATAAAACACTCAAGTGTTTGCATATCAATTTTAGTGACTGACATATAATTTTTACGCTTCTCGCAATTCGTCAATAATTGTCACTGATGAAAAGGAAATCTTCATTCATGGTAAATATAATTTTGCTCTTTTCACAGTGTTATCATAATGTTTCTTTTAAGAATCAATAAACGTATTTGTTTTCCAACTTATTTTCTTATCTCAACTAATTCGAATGAAAAAATTATCCATTTCATTGGATAATTGAATTTAAACATGTTTGAGTTTCGTTACCTTCAAAGAATAAGAATCTTGTAATGCAGTGGTTGGCTGAACAATGTTCGTGTTCGTTTGTAAAATTCTCAATTGTGAATACGAATCTTGTACACTAATTGGCGGGCATGGCATTTCGCTGAAAATAAGAAATGATATTTGAAAAAAAAAATGGTTTGATTGTTAGACCAAAGAGTAATAAAAATTGGTAATCTAGTACCGCGAAAGATTGTATTTCACGTGGTGCCCTCGATTTTTGTTAGTTAAATCACGAGAGGTACACATAAAGTAATGTACAAATCAATATTCCATTACTTTTCAAATGATTGATGATCCCAACGCTAATATGACAATTATTATCACGCTGTTTCCAAATGCATACTTTAAAATTGAGTACCCGTATCAGGTGCGTGACTAGTGTCATCTAAGCGAAACATCGTAAACAACAATTTACAACACAAAATCAACAATTGATAACGTTTCATTTGCTTCAAAACAATTTTTCCTATTTCAATTTTTTCACCTATTATTTCACCCGTTATTTTTTTGTTATTACTTAATTTTTTTGTATCTTACATTGGTTTAGGCCCAAGAGTACGTGTTTTCTGTAATTTTCTCTTCTTGTCCCTCAAATCTCCAATTGGCACAACCAAACATCTCTTTTCCCTTTCCGTAAGCGGCGCTTCTAAATGTTCCTCCTCCTGTGGCAGTTGCAAAAGTGGCAACGCCAAATTATCCTCGGATTTCCAGACCATCGAATTGTTCTCCACCGCAAAGGACAAATCTGACACAGAATTTGAATTGGAAATTTGTCTCTCCTCATTTTCTTCGCCCTTGAAAGTCCATTCACTGTCAAAGGAACTCTGATGGAAGGAAACTGAAAGGAAAAGTGGTTCATTAACAAAGTATTGGATTTCAATTTGAAAAGAAAAATAACAAATCATTTTTTGTATTTAGTTGTAGATAGATTGACTATTTTCAAGACGAATTGGAATAGCTGCTTTGGCCGATCAGGGTTAATGGTTCGCGGTGCAACAAACTTGATTTGTATCCCACTTGCGATAAGTAACTTTGTTCGGTTATTTGATAAAAGTTTCTTCGATCTTACTGGGCTCGTTAAGCGTTGCCTAAAAACTAGGCCAGTTGAATTACATTGATTTTTCTGAGTCAGTCCTTCATCTCGTTCCATTTTCGCATTTTGTACATTTCAACTGGTACAGTAATCAAAACTACCCCCCCCCTCCCTCCACCCCTCCGAAATTTCCCTCACCACTCTATAATCTTCGAACCGCTGGGGATCTTCAAACTTTCAACTTTCAAACTCATATTGCAAATTCAAATTAGAAAATCATCGTGCATATTTTAAAAGAAACATTTGTTTCCAAATGAACAGCTCAACTGAACTTGGAATTCAGAAATGGTATATAATTTTCTGTAATAACATTTTTAACAGTTTCCTTAAGAAAGTTGAAACGAGAAAAAAAATTGTTGAAACAGTTGAAAATTCAATTCAATTACTGTGTACGAAAAAAATGAATTGTTTTTGCAGTTAATTGCGAAATTGGTTTAATTGGTGTACCTGATTTTATAGGTTTCCTCGAGGTGGTGCTGGCAGGTCTGACCGATGACTTAATGATAGGAGTTGTGGGCAACTTGTTCCTCAGTTGATGGATGAGTTTGTCATCGGTGTGCTCGTCAACGTCGCTGTCACTGTCAGCCGAGCTGACAAGCGAAACCATCGTCACCACGTCGCTCAGTTTCGCGTCTCCGAGCTTGTTGCGATTTTTCCTCGCTCCATCCTTGGGCCCGTTCATGTACCCCCGCCTTTTACAAGATTTGATCCTTCTTTTCAACGGCGCTGATTTCAGCGGCCTGCAATTCATCATCTTCGTTTCTTCAGCCCCGTTCGAATTTTTGTCATCGCTCTTCTCGTTTGAACTGATCTTCTCTACTTCCAACCGCCCATGAGACGGAGCTGAACTCACCGATCGGATAATTTTGTGCTCGCCAGCACTGTCTTCCAAATCGTCCTTTTTTGAAGATTTATCTTCGAGTACAATATTGAAGGCTTTGTTAGTGCCACTGCGAAATTCAGCTCGTTTAAGTCTCGCCTGACTGAGAGGATCCTCTGGAACTGAATTGGACTTCACAGCAACTCTCAGACGAGCCTCCGATTCGAAAGACGAATCGAGAGTAAAAGTTTCCGACTTCGTTTTCAAAGGACATTTTCCATTCTGCAAAAGAATATAATCAGAAAAAAGAATTCAATATCATCAAAGTTATTTTTCTATCCACTAAAATTTTAATTTTCTACCTATTCTACCTATATTAGAAAAAAATTATCGCCGCTGTTCCCGACCTTTTTTCCGACTTTTCAGCGGACTTTTTTGACCAAGGATGAGCCATGGATAAAAAGTCAGGAACAGCGGTGATTGGGGACTCTTTGATAGGGCCAAGTACAATGACAAGTGTCTGAAAAATTATATCTATCTATCTAGCTATAATATTAAAAAATATATTACAAGTTATCACCGCTGAGTCTAACATTTTCTCAGACACTTTTCAATGCTAATTTGACCTTAAAAGTCCTAATCCGAAAAATCTCCAGTCTTTTCCTGATCATAAAAGTCATAATTCAAGACCGATTTCCAGTCTTAGTAGTCTTGGACTTTTCAATGCGCACTGGGCGAACTGCGTCTGAGATACGCTTTCACTTAGTATTTGGTAATGTTCCGAGAGTTGAATCGACTGGAAATTTGTTACTCTGGTAGGTCATGATCAGATCTGCTCTGAGAAAAATTGGCAAGGCTGCGAAATCGACTCAATTGTGTGTACGAATTTTTAATGCACACCGGGCGAACTGCGTCTGAGATATCCTTTCACTTAGTTTTTGGTAATGTTCCGAGAGTTGAATCTACTTGAAATTTTGTACACTTGAAGGTCCGGATTCAGTAATGGGACTAACGCTCGAACTTGCGTGAAATTATTGTCCAATGGGTCAAAAAATGTATGTCAACAAAATAAAATAAAAATATGATCATGTAAAGTACACTAAAATATGAAAAAAGTTTAGTTTTTATGAAAAAAATAAAAACTAAAAGTTTTTAGGAAATTTTTTCGTTCAAATATCGGTGTTTTTTCAAATTAAAATTTTAATTTTAATTTTAAATAAAATATTAATACTTGATTTTATTTTAAAATTACAAGATTTTAATTTTAATTTTAAAAGTCACCTGATCTTTTTTGTCCGAAACTTTTTTCTTTTCGTTCTCCTCAAGAGAAACTTCGCGCGAAATTTTTGATTCATCTCCATCTGTTGAGAGGTTTAAAGAAGGCACGTAGATCTGAAACTTTTCATCTCCCTCATCCTGATCGCATTTATCCTCAGTGGTATTTCTCGCCAGGAAGATATCAATGTTTGCCTTCCTCTCCTCCCTCTGCTTCCACGCGAGTCTCAGCCTCTCGGCCAGTTCCTGATGCGAGTACAAAATACTCGCCTTGTCGAGTTTGCCAGTTGTCTTTTTGGAGGTCTTCTGGGCCACGGGTTTGGTTTTGCCCGAAATCTGACGGGCGACAATTTGCACCTGCTCCTCCTGCAAGTCGAAGGTTTTCGGTCGAGTTTCGCCCCAGGCGATCCGCAGTTTTGGCTTGTCATCGGGTTTCGA
This sequence comes from Trissolcus basalis, assembly GCA_025266255.1. Lineage (NCBI taxonomy): Eukaryota > Metazoa > Arthropoda > Insecta > Hymenoptera > Scelionidae > Trissolcus > Trissolcus basalis. The sequence goes on from JAAMPD010000179.1 coordinate 132,690, forward strand.
ATTGTAATTGAACTTGGAACTTATGGTCGGACACTTGTCGTCGTCTGCGGATCTCTGACGACGAACTTGTTGGCATCTGCGCGACGACTGTTGTTGCAACGAAAATTGTCTTATCGGCCCGGCTGGCCGATCTGGAAAAGGCATCTTTGCAACTACATCCTGAAAAGATCAACATCATAACTAACCTGAATCTAATAGAATAATTTTCAACTTGAAAAAATTTGTTCATTCAAAATGTTTTTGTTCATTTTTGTAGTAAGTAAATTTTGATAGTTGAACTTTGTTGTACAGATTAATATTTTTATTAAAATTATTTGGTTAATTTGTTTGTTTAACAATGTGTATTTACTTGAAGGAGTAGTTGTGATTAAGTTGAAAGATCTTACTTGCACTTGTAGGATGAAAAGTTAGAAAAAAGGATGGATGAGAAAAGGCACGTACATATCAAATCGTCGGCGCTTGTAAACGCCGACTGAACACTGGCCAGGTTGCATGCATTGCCCTCTCTCATAAACGTGCTACCACAACTCTATTGGTACCATCCAACACAACATCCACACTTGCACACATTCACCTACACATACCATGCCAATTTTCAATGAACCGAAAGCTCGTTACTGATTTACTCGGAAGTGGAAAAGTTGTTAAAAAGTTTCGACAATTATTTTGTCGAACATCTTATGCGATTGACGAATAATCAACTGATGCCTAATCGAAGCTAATTATAATTGATTAGCCCGCTTATTTTCTCCCTTAAAGAAAGAAGAAACTTTTTTCTAATTAACTACTCTCGAAAAGAAATTTGGTTTGTCTTGTTTGACTATATGTTATTAAAACTTGAAACTATCTTTAGTTTTAAAACTAATTTTCGTTTTGCATTATTTTCTGACTGATTGAAAGTGTTTTATTGGCGCGTGGAACGTGAGATTTTAATTGAGTTTGTTTGGTTTTGAAGATTGGCATAAAATGAAAACTATATTGCGCGCATTTCCAGGACACATTTCGATCGAATACTTTTTAGAGTAGGTTTCAGGACAACTCCTGCAGTCACCTGTTATTGATCAAAACTTTGCCTATCATCTGACAACTTGTTGTCCGTAGTTGCCATGGCATTGCCAATCCGATCATTCAAATCGCTTCCACGGGCCAACAATAATCCCTTCCTGCTCCAGCCGAGTGCAATTTCGTGCAACTTTTTTCAAACACGACACAACATTCGTTTTTCGTCTTTACTCTAATACCATAACATTGTTACGTTCATTCAAGCTTGATCTTATAACTTTTAGAATTTCTTAATATACTGTAACCAGGCAAAACGTTATGGAAAACCCCAAAAATGAAACCAAAATGATAAAACGAAATTTCAGTTCCAACAAACCTTTCCGATCGTTGCAAATTTCACTTCTGAAGTATCTCCGAAAGTTGCGGGCAAAAAATCAATTTCGTGCCTGCACATTTTTTGGAACAGTAATTGTTTTCAATTTTTTCCTGTAACATTGCACATGATAAGATTATGTAATCGACGATTCGCAGAATCGGCAATTTAGTCACGAACATATTGATAACTACTTGAATGCATAGAATTTGGATGGTTGGCCTTGAGAAAAAAAGTTTTTTTTTCAACAAATTATCGTTGCCATATCTTAACTCGAATTTTTATGTTTTTGTTTTACAAAAAAATGAATTTTCTTTGTTTTTAAGTAAAAAAAATGTGTTTTTTGTTTTAGATTAAAAGATGAGCTCGAATCAGCCGAACTGTGACTTTAGCGAAATACAAGACAGGACCGACCGGTTAAAAATATCCTTTTATAATTGGTTTATAAATGTTGTTTTTATATTATTAAATAGGAGATTAAATTTTGGTTGTGTATATTTGCAATGTACCGCTGGTTCATTCAGAAAGTTTACATAGCCAAAACTATAGTTTTTCTTAACAAACTTTGCACGCGACGTTAGAAGATGCCAATCTCAATATAAAAGTTCACGCCTTGCTGGAAATGTTGGACGAATGCCTGCCTATTTGCCCAGCCGATTTACTCGACGAGAAAATTTTTACAGTGGTTCTTTCCAGTGCCTGCCAATTAAACTTGAAGGTAATTTTTATACGTCATAGGGGCACAACTATATGTGCAGATCGTAATCAGAACCGTTTTGCCGAATTTGTTTGGTAAAAAAAGAACTTTTTAAATCGTTCAATTTTCTTAGGTCATGAATGAAATTTATGCCGACCTGGAGAACTCCGCTAAGGATATGAATCAAATCAAGATGAAATTGAAAATTTGTCAATCTCTGCTCGACTGCTGGAAAAAGTCTCTGGAGTGTGTCAAACAGTTCAAGGATCTGTCGGTCTGCAAAATTCAAGTGCTTATAAGCAGCTTGTTGGATGTTACAAAGGCGACTCTAGAAAATTGTAAAACGAGGTAATTTTTAACTTTTTTCCAAAAATTATTTCAATGAAAAGGGTTGCTTTATTTTGTAATTATAATTAATTTCTATATTTCTATCTTATCTTTAGTGGACACAGATATGCTTCCTGTCGAGAACAAGTTGCAGAGGAACTGAAGATACTTTTCCAAAAATCGGTTGTTATATTAAAAGAATTGTTTGTGATACTAAATGGGAATGTGATAATAAAAACACGAGATTGCACGGATGTTTTTTTGCAAGGTAAGATAACACTTTCAAAATAAAGTTGACTCTTTCATTTATGAAGTAAGTGCGAAAATTATTGTGCCTTTTGAATTTCAGCCTTAGACGGTGTAGGAGGAATAGCATCCCTTCTAAAAACATTAGATCTGAATTCTTCGATTGACCTGTGGAGAAATTTTGGAAAGTTTACCGTCAAATATCATCATGACTTTAAACAAGCTGATTGCGACAGGATCGTTGCAAATTTTCAACAAATGGCTACTGATATTACAACTTTGCTACCGTCCGTTATAAAAGTAAACCATCAAACAATATTTTAAAGATAGAATTTTGAAATATTTTTAAGTATAATTGAAGCTAATGTTGATTTATCTTTTTATTTATTTTATAGCAATCTCCATCAAAGATGAAGGAAAAGACAATAGCCTACATAGGATTTCTATTAAAGATTTTGATAAAACTGTACAACACATATAAAGATAATGTGCCAAATGAAGAAGTCAGTTTATTCATCGAGCTTCTCGTACAGATCAAATGGTACCAACTACTTTTATCTCATTTCCTGTCTTTCCATTTATAATTCAAGCAAAAAGAGACTTTCGAAGAATTTTATATCGCAATTTATTATTGTAGCCATTCGCCGCCTATTCTGCAAACTTTGAACGTTAATTTTTCTACTATAAAACAATTTGAGTTGCACGTAACAAACGAAGTTGACAATCTAATTGATATTTGTTTGAACAACGAAATTTTTGCGGAGGTATTACAATCAATTATTCAAGAGGTGAAAATATATTGTTTTAATTTTCAATAAGAATAAATGTTAATGTTTATCTTGTCAGATCATATTTTTGTACAACGTGAAAGAAGACAAAGATGCTATAGGGTATTATTTGGTGATTCTTGACATTGTCAAACACTTGTCAAAGCAGGATTACGAGCAATGTAAACCTTGGATTTTTGGCACTAATTCTATCCTGGACGAAGTGTTGACTAAAATCGATTCAAGTGAGTAAAAATAGGCGTAAAAATCAAATAACAAAAATTGTTGCCAATTAGATCACAGAAGTTTGGATACAATTTTTTTACAGTAAGGGCAGAGCTTTGTACGGGCAAAATTCAACTGCCCAGCCAGTCGGACGATGGAAAACAGTTTACTCTTTATGAAGCAACACTTATTGCACTTTATTCATTAGTATCGCAAATCCCAACAAGCGATTTCGAAAATTTGGAATTGTTGATGATAAAACATCTTTTGAGTGGTCAGTTATGGGCTTCGTTGGCCAGCTCAGACTTATGGTGTTTTATTAGCAGGTTGGATTTTGACATTTCACTTTTTTCTTTTCTTTTATATTTCTTGGTCACTACTAAACCTTTTTTATCATTTTCAGAATTGGATCGTCGCAATTGTGTTTGGATCATGTTAAATTTTTTATTTACTTATATCAAGAATTACGACAAAGAAACAGCGATATGGAAACGATACTAATTGGCAATCTGATATGCAGATTGCACTCTCAGCTTTCAGATAAACAGAGGGATTCGATTATCAATGAGATAGAAAACTTGGATTCAAAACTACGAAGTCATTTAGTTAAGGAACTTATTGGCGATGGTAAAATCGACTTGAAAAGAAAAATTTTATCGAGCGGGGTTGACATCTCCGTAGCTTATCAGATGGTCTGCAATTTGCCCACGGTCGATCACTGGAACAATTTCGTAAGTATTATATCTCACTGTTCAAACTGAATTTACCTGAAAATTAAATTTGATCTATTGATTTGTAAATTACAGATGAAAACTTTATCGGATTTGAGTCTGACAAGTGTAAAGTGGAGCGACGAAACGGCCAGAACTATCTGTGAATTATGGATCAAGGTGGCAAAGATGATAAGTGATGATTGTCGAGGAACTTCATTAAACTTATTATCAGATTTGGTTGAAACTATGTTCCACGTTAGTCGGATACAAGGAAACGATGTTACCACAATTTGTTCGGTTTGTAATTTCATTAATTTTGCACCGCCAAATCAATCAGGAATAAATTTTAAATTTTATTTTTCAATTCATGCTTTTTTGCAGATTTTGAAATCCATCCTGGAATCATACGTCCACTTGCCTTTTGATCTACGTGTAAAAGCATGTCATTATCTTAAACACAACGCACCACATTTCACCAGCAATGACAACGGTTTGACACAGTGGTTAGCAAAATTGTACTGCTCCATGCTGGAAGATAACGTACCCTTCATCCGACAAGAGGCTCTAGAAAGTTTTGACCAGTTTATCCAGACATGCTCGAACGATGATTTAATATGCAAGGTCACCAAAGTAATCGTCAATCGGACCTCGGTTTGCGAATACGTCCGAGCTTATATCACACATGAAACTTGCTTTTTCAAAAATGAATTCTCGTCCTTGGACGAGTTCGTTCAACATCTAGTCGGACAAAGCGTTGATTTTCGAGAACACGTATGTTTCCCGCAGGAAGAAAGGAAAAGGGACGATAAGTGTCCGAGACTTGAAACTGCGAAAATATTGCCCTCGGATCTTGAACAAAGAGTGGATTCTGTTTGTAAGGAAATCGAAGAACTCGTCAAGTTTAAAAATGACCTATCGGAAGATCTGATTAGAAAATTGAGAACTGCCTTATTGAAGCTGTAAAATTGTTGACTATATATTTGATTTCGACCGAATTTTTGTAACGCGAATGAAGAATTGTAATATATTGTATCATATTTTGTATTATTTTTTTGATTAAAAAATTCTTGAAGAATTAATTATCTAACTTTTTAATATAGGTGTAAACTTCGGTTATAAAGCAAAATGTGCTGTGTATAATTAATAATTTATCATTAATCAAATGAATATAACTTCGAATTTTATATCTCTTAGAATTATACAATAATTTTAGTAAAACTTTTTAGAATGATTGTAATTTTAAATAATGAATTGTTTTTAGTATAATTTTAAGTATAAAATAATTTTAATTCAACGGAAGAACGAAGAAAGAAGTTTGACAATTGACTTTTGTTGGACGTCAGAAACTGCAGCCGCAATGTAGTTTTAGAGTCTCATTGTATAGGCTGCTATATTAGTTCCACAGCAACACTCGCGCTCGTCGACCGGTCAGTATCGTGTCGTGCTGCCATTGGTTAAACATACTGAAAAGATTTATACCGTGTAGCTTTTTGCGGTCTTCTGTATTTCGTATTCTTCACTTCTCTTCAGTCAGTCGAAATGGAATCGCTAACGAATTCAAAATTAACTAACGATACCGTTTTACAAAAAATAAGCAAAAATTTCGTCAAACCGCATCCGGAATTGTGCGCCAGCAATAACAGATTTGTCACAAAGGTAAACTGTTGTTTATTTTGATTGAATGTTTTAATTATCTTGATAACTACTTTATTTGATGTTCGCATCTAACATTTGTACAAGAGCTATACATTTTTATTTTCAATTTTGCCATTGTTATAAAAATGGAGATTTGTTCAACTCTAGTTGATTAGATCTTTATCACTAAAAGGTCGCTTGTGGCAACCCTGCAAAATTATGAATTATAACTTATCTAAAATATGTATATTGTAGTTTTCTGAAAAATTATAGTTTTCTGTACTAACAAAATCAAATTGTGAAAGGAGTCTCACTGAGACAAAAATATACGTGTAATTATATTTTAATATTATATTTCATTTATATATTTTATTGCCGTTTTATAAAAATGACTAGTACATGTAGAAGGATATTTTTAAATATAGAAAATATTTGTTTAAATATATATTTTTGTGTGGAAGTGAATTTGTTTATTTTAGTAAATCAGTAATGAATATAATTTGAAAATTAAAAAAAAATTCTAATTTTTTCATTTTAAAAATGAGTTATGCTAATTATTTATACATCTGATGAATGTGGCTAAATTTAGAAAAGCATTCAATTTTTGTCGTGGGTAACTAATGGTTTGTTTCAAGTCTCTCATAAACGGTTTCTCTGAAAAGTAACGTAGTTTCTATTCCAGTTCGTTTCAATTCACACTCGAAAGAAATACCAAGGGTATTAAATTGTGAGAAATAATCTTACTGTTCAAATTTCAATTGTTTCTTTTAGTTTAAAGAAGAGCTGATCCAAAAATTGAAAGATGTCGATCCAGATTTTGCTAAATGCACTCCACACATCAAAGCCTGTGGAAGCTATTACAAAAAAACCAAAGTTGGTAAACCCGACGAGTACGATCTGAATCTACTTCTGAATTTACCGTTTGACTACAGCAAGTGTCAGGTATAAATATTCAACTTGCCCGTAACGATGCAAATTGATACTCCAAAGTGCAAAATACAATTTATAAAGTCAATTTTATAGTTCATAAATTTAATTTTTAAATGTTCATTTTCTATATTAAAGATTTCTACCGATAAACGCTTACCAGGCTTTGTAAAAATCTACGTCAAAGATGCGTTTAATGAGAAGTGGAAACAGTGAGTAATTAAATATAATTAATTTACTAGAAAAGAATTAAATAACACTAAATAATTAAATAAGCAAGTTGTTAGCTGAACTAGAGGATATACTTTTTATACTTTTCTTACCTTGCCAGGAGACACGGTAGTGTCCCTGGCCAAGTACGAACAAAAAAAACAAAAGGCACTACGGTGTCTTCTTGTCACAAGACTCATTCCATGTTTCGCAGAACTTCACTTGAAAAGAAAATCGTTGATTTGGAATCGGGCTGTTTGGATCAAGAAAAATTTAGAAGGTGGATTGAAAGACTGATAACAAAAGCGTCATTGCACAGGACCCAATGTCAAGTGGATAATAGGACATATGAAGTAATTTTCGATACAATAATTCAAATTCAATTGCAAAACAATCTTAATTGTTTAATATAAAATAAAATTAAGTAGCATTCCTATTTATTAACAATGTTTAAATATTCAGATCCGTTTCGGAAAAAATGGACCAGCACAAACAGCCGTTGTTTCTGAAGGCAATGAAGAAATTATGAGCATCGACTTCGTGCCATGCTTGGAGTTTGAAAAAGATTTGCGTGGATTCCGCACTTATGAAAACGTAAGTTTTTTTAAATTTATTTGAGATTACAAGAAATTTTTGAATATCATTTTACTTTTTAGGGACCTATGAAGTGGCTCGCGGTGCCGAAATTGTATCGGTTTTCAGACAACGCAAATTCTCTTCCACCTGAGACCATCAATTTATTTTGGCGCACTTCATTTTATGCGTATGAAGCCAAAATTTTGAAAAAAAAGAACAATAATGGTTCTGTGAATGAAGTAATAAGATTCATGAAAGTGAGTTCTTTTAAATTGTACCTCGAATTACGACTAAGTTTTTTTATGTACAAAATTTATAATAAAAAGAACAAAAACAAAAATGCAAATTAATTTCAGAAAATGCGCTCAAAAAATAACTGGGATTCAAAGTTACCTAGTTATTATTTGGAAACGTTGTTTTTCAACGAAATTGAATACAAAAATACTTCTTTTGAGAGACGTTCCAGAACACAAATTTTTGTTTATGTGCGTATAATACAAAAAATATTTTTATTAATAATTTTTTGGAAAATTCGTATTAATTAATTAAACCACTTTCTCTCTAATTTCAGATGCTAAATGTATTGCAAGAATGTTTGAAAAATAAGAAAATTGAGTTCTTTTGGAACAGAAGATTCAATCTTTTGGAAAATCATAAACAAGATACCTTAATAAATTTGAGCGGCCAACTATCAAGAATGATTGCGAAAATATATAAAAACATCAATAATTATAATGATGTTTTGGCAGAAATTATACGTAAGTTTCTAATATAGTTTACCAATTTTTAAATCATTTAAATATTAATTCTAACTTTTACAGTTACGCCGCAAGAATACAACTATTTAAAGAGGCCAGATTTCATTCAGAATGAAAAAGACGTTGAAAATTTGAAGGAACAAATTGGTAAAGAAAAATTTACTTTTTCATTTTTTACCTTATTGTTTTTTATATGCATTTATGCAATAAGTCTCTATATGTTGCAGCTAAATTCAAGTCAAAATTTTGATTTGCTTATTTCCAGATGAACAATCATCAAGATGTGCTATATCTTAAATGAGCAATATAGATTTTTAACGCAAAGACAAGATTGCATTTTATATTTTTTACTTAGATTTCATTTTTAACGATGCATTTTAGCTAAAACTGTGCTAACGCCATGACCAAACATTGTAATCACCCTTTTATAATCTTCAAGAGACATTTTAAAGTGAAAATATATACTTTAGATAAAAAATGTATGTTTTTTATTCATTTATTCTCCAAAATCTATGAGGTGACCATAAATTTGCTTCAATTATTTTAAGGTTAGTTGGGGAGTCTGCAGATGAAGTTCTTATGATTGATTGATAAAAATATAAGTATCGTTTTAACAACCACATTATTTAATTTGCCATTTGCACATGTTTATAAAAGACTAGAAAAATAGAAATAACTTAAATTGATCCATTTAGCATACAAGTTCATACAATCAATGGGTTCACGGATTTGAGGCAATCAAAATATAACGTCGAGCATATGTACAAAGTATTGCCAAAAAATCTCCCGTTTTTTTGCAAGCAGAATATGAATATATATAAATTAAGTACAAAAATAGACGAAACATTATTTTGATGAAAAGACTTAATAAATACAAAAACAGCGCACCGTCACTCTACTCCACAAGACTACCATACATCTCTTCATATTTTTTCAATTTGCCTTCCATGATCAAAAGCCTGCGTTTGCGATCTCTGCAGACCTCTTTCATCATGTCTCGTTCTTTCTCCAACTTCCTCATTACGTTGTCTTCCTGTAAATGAATAATAACGACCTTTAAACCTCAATTCTTTTTTTATATGAATAATAGTCTACAAATAAAACTCTATAGAATTGAAAAAATTACCCAAATAATTCCACTCTGAATTCCAGTAATTCGAGTCATACTATCTGGAAATTGTGTGGAAACACTCCTGCTGTGAACGACCTGCTTTTTACAATTTTCACACTCTGCTGTCACAGCTTGTGCTTTACTTCGTTCCAATTTCTTCAACTGAGTTATCGCTTCTGAAAGCTAAATATAAACAATGAGTTAATTTTCCTGATAAGTATAGAACGTGCCATTAATTTTTGTAACTAAAAAATAATTTACCTGACTCTTGTATGCAGCATTTGACTTTTCCAACTGCTTGCATCTTTCTTCATGAGGATAATTGCCACACTTGATTTGCAATTCTAGCGTTGCAATTCTTCCGACTTTGTTGACAATCTCATATTCCATGTCTCGAAGTTGTTTTCTCAGATTGTTGCAAGCGCAGCTCGAGTCTTCGGTACAATTGGTGGAACATTCGCAATTGCTAGATGTCGACAGATGACGATTCTGGTTAAATTGGTTACTTCTTCGCTGGTGCCTCAGTCCCATCTCAAAAGCAGGACTATTGCTTCGAGTGCTGTTCGCACTTAGCGACTCCAACTTGTCCTCCAGATTCGCAATCTTTGTTTGCAACTCGGTATTCTTGTTGTTCATATTGTCTAAATTCTTCTCAGCTGATAACATCTTCATTTCTGCCTGTCTCAACTGTTCTTTGAGTTCAACCGAGTTCTTTTCGACCGATGAGATCTTCATTTCTGCCTCTCTCAGTTTTTCTTCGAGTTTAACGGTTTTTGATTTATACTCATTGACTTCGGCTTTTGCTTCAACAAGTTTCTTCTGCAGCTCCCAAGAATCTTTGTTCAATTCTCCTGCTTCTTCAAGATCTAGAATCTTACTTTCAAGAATACTGTTCTCATATTGAAGTTCGTTAATCATTTTTGCGAGGTCATCATTTTCCTTGTTGAGCTCCATCTTTTCATCAGCGAATTTTGCTATTGTCTGTTCTAAGATGGAAATTTGCTCGTTCGTGACTCCATTACACGTTTGGTTGATGACACTTCTGCTACTGTTCAAATCTTTTTCATAGGACTGAATTTTGGTCTTGAGCATCGCAATTTCTTCAGCATATTGAGCGTTTTGTTTTTGTACCTGGATTATGCGATTTGAGACACCTTCCAGATTGTTTTGCAACATTCGGTTCTTGTCCGTGAGATCGTCTAGGGTTGCTTGACCAGGCGTGCTGTTTCGCAACTGAAAGAAATGAAGTTGAATTAATTCGGATTCATTTTCTTAAACGATACAAATCTAAAAAAATTAAGATTCATGAATACCTTTCGCATGAGTTTCAAATTCTCCGCTTCCAATTCGTTGCACTTCTGTTTGAAATGTTTCTTCTCGTTTTCAAGTTTTGAGCTGGTCTCTGCTTGCTTTGCCAAATTTTTCTGGAGATTTTCGTATTCAGTTGATTTCTCGTTCAAAGTTTCCGTCAAAGAGCCTGAAATATTACAAAATAAATATCATTCGAGTTCTAAAAAAGTTAGAATTGCCTTTTCTGTACAATCATTTGAACGAATGTTGGAACTTACCAATTTTGTTTTTGTATTCTCCGATGCTGTTCTTGAGCTTCTTCAACTGGTCTTGCAAAAAGTCATACTCAGGCATGAGGCTCTCTAGTTTAGTCTTGTACTCCGAACATCTATCCTTCTCTTGTTTCAATAAGAAAGTAATTTGCTCAGCTTTTCGATTCTTTTCTGCAGCTTCTGAGGATGCGTTCTTAAAGGCCTCAGAAACTTGTTCAAGTTGGATCTTCAACTGCGATATCTCATGATTCAGTTTCAAGTTTTCATTGGACTTGACGTCACAGGCATTTTTCAATTGCTTCTCTTTGTTTGCGAAATCCTCCAAATTGCTTAGCAATTCCTTATTCTTCGAACTGATCGACTGGATTTTCCACGTCAGTTCCTCGACTTGCTGATTGTATGCATTCCTTTCCTGCTTGAGTTTTTCGAAAAGTTCAGAACTCTCACTGTAATGCTCAATTTTCTTCTCCATCTCCATGTTCCTCTCCACTTGGCGTTCTTTCTTCTTCTCCAATTCTAAAAGTTCAGCTTGCAGTTTTTCATTCTCAGACTCCAAAGAACGTATGAAGTTTTCCGATTTCTTTTGATCCTCACTGCGTTCAAATTTCTCCTGCTTAAGGTTTTGCTCAAGTGTGTCTACTTGGTACTGCAGAGTCTGTATGAATTCAGCCTCCTTTTTCATGATGGAACTTAGTAGTGCAGAAAACAGATTTTTCAACGGTGTTTCTGCTGTCAGATTTGTGCCAGGGTCTAAGGATTTGATCTCCTGAATGATCCCTTCTTTACCAGTACGAAGCTCATTAACTGCTGACTCATTTCCACTGTTGGCCAAAGCTGTAGACAGATCATGTTGGAGTTTTGTGAGCTGATTTTTCAGTTCATTGTTCTCTTTCATCTGCAGATTCAAATTAGTCGTTGCCTCTTTAAGAGTAGCTTCCAATTCTGCAATGTTTTGTTGGTGCTTTTGGATGATCGATTCAGATTCAGCTAGTTGAGAAGAAAGATCCTTATTCGAAGCTTGAAGACTTTCGAGTTTTTCAGTCAATGAATCTTCGACTTCTTTGGCCTTCTCCATAACCGAAGACAAACGTTGTTCAGTGTTGCTTTTTTCAGTCTCAAGTTTTTTTATGGCAACCTCAAGATCGTTCTTTTCAGTAAGAAATTTGGATTCTTGATTGCGCAGTTTCTCGATCTGTTCAGTCAAAGCCAGATTTTCCTTGTCCTGAGTTGATGATTTTCCTTCTGTTAAACTCACCTAGAACATTCATCTATCATTAATATTTATTCTAAAAAATCATTAAATTAATAGTTGAAACAAAAATTCTTACCTTTTCTTTCAGCTCTTCATTTTCTTTCTTCAGTAATTCCATATCCCCTCTGACTTTCTCCAACATGAGTTTGAAATTTTCATAATTACTAGAGATCTGCTTCAAGTCGTTTCGCAGAGTTTCCAACTCGTTGTTCAGCTTCTCAATTTTTTCTTTCTTTGAGTTTTGCTCAGCACTGATTGCTTCCGATGCAATGTACGCTTGCAGTCTTTCAATTTCTTCGCATTTTTTATTGAAGGAAATTGAAAGCAGACTGTGAACATCCTTCAGACAATCGAACTCGCTGTCAACATGCTCGACCTTCTCCTGAATCATGGAAACGTTGAAGCTCTCATTCATGAGACTTTCATTCATGAGACTTTCGTCCAAATACTCCTTGGCTTTTGTACGAAGAGATTCGGTAACGGCAACATTCTGCTCGTACTTTTTCTGCATCTCCTTCAGCTGTTTGTTGAGGTACTTTACTTCGGTTTTCATGTCCTTGTAACTCGCGAGTGTTTTGTTGTCTTCAGTCAACTGCTTCACTTCGCTTTCCAAACACTTGATCTTTTCAAGAAGTTCGCTGGAATTGTCCTTAGTAGAATTTGGACATCGGTCCAATTCTTCGATTTTCTCCATCAGTTCTGTCGATAGTTGTTCGTTTTCACAGCTGAGTTTGTCAACTTCTTGTTCCAGGTGAGAAATTTTCTTTTTAAGTTTCTCGTTTTGCTGACGAAGTTCACTGAGTGCAGTGCCAGATGTTGTTTCCAATTCTTGCAACTGCTCTTTGATCTTTAAGTTAGATTCTTTCAAGATTTGCACCTCTTCAATCTTCTGCATTATTCTCTGAGAAAATTCATCGTCAGTTTCGGCCTGAACAGAAGAAACAACCTTGTTTTCCTTGTTGCCTGAAATGGCAGAAAGCAGTTTCTCATTTTCAGCTTTCACGTTCTTTATCTCTGCTTCGTAGATTGCTAGTTGATTTTTGAGTTTCTCTGTGGCTTCGACTGTGCTGGTGAAAGCTGCCAGTTTGGATTCCAAATCAGTTTTCTCGTGATTCAACGTTGAGTTTTGTTCCTTCAGTTGACGAATGGTATCCTAGAAAATACAATCAGTTTCAGTGAAAATCAAAAAAAAAATATTTTAAAAGATGTTCAGTCTCAATTCTTACCTGCAATTCATTTTCCAGTGTTTGGAAATCAGCCTTGGTCTTATTTAGGTTTTCCATCAGACTATCATTTTCAGAGCTCAAAACTACAACAATTTTCTGAAGACCCATGATACTCTCTTTCATATCCTTTATATGGTTTTCAATATCGATGTCATTTTTGTCTTGCATCTGTTTCTTCATTGACAAAAACATGCTCTTGTCAGTAATTGAGTCCGGCTCGGAAAAAGTATCGCTCTGAGTATACTCCATCTTGTCGAAATAACTCTCGTTGTTGAAAATACTAGTCGAATTCAAAGACTGGGAACTCTTTTGAAGAATTTCATCTACCATAGGTCTGAGCATCGTAGAAGATTCCGTTTGATTCAAAGACTGGCTACTCTTTTGAAGAATTTCATCCACTATAGGTCTGAGCACAGGAGATTCCGTTTGAACTTTGATCACATTTTGTGACCTGTTCAAATCAACTTCTGTTGTTTCCAGAGAATCCTTGTTCATGGTTGAAATTGAATTCATGGGAGTTGAAGACTTCGGGATAGAATTTAACAATTTCTGCTGCTCCTCCCACTGAGATTTAAGTTGTTCGATTTCAAGTTCCTTTTCTTCCACAAGTTCTTGCAGTTTTATTATATCCTTACACATCAACTCGTTTTGCAGTTCAACTTTTTTCTGGAATTGTTTCAACTTAGTTTCACACTCTTTAGATTGGTTTTCAATCAGCTCGATATGGTTAAGGAATGAGTTCTTCTCCATGTTGAACGTTTGTTCCAACTCTGCAACGCGTTGTTTTTCTTGTTTCAGCAATTCTTGCAGGTTTGAAATTTCTTCATTTGTTAAAGAAACGTTTGCTTTATAACTTTTAATATCTTCCTCCAAATTTTCGATCTTCATTTCATAAGATGAAATTTGCAGATGAAGTTCTATGATTTGATTAGAATACTGTTCTTTATCGCTCTTCTCTTTGTCAAATTTCTCTAACAGTTCTAAGTTCTTCTCTTTTTCTTCGTTCCAATTTTTCTCCAACTCATGAATTTTTTCCTGGGTCATTCCTGAAGATGCTTCTTGACCTTTTAGATCTTCTTCTATTTTAGTTTCGTAATACTGAATCTTACTAACCAGTTCTTCTAGTTGATTAGAATACTGTTCCTTCTCGCTCTTCTCTTTCTCGAATTTCTCCAGCAGCTCAGAGTTTTTCTCTTTTTCTTCGTTCCAATTCTTCTCCAGTTCTTCCATCTTTTCCTGAATCAAACTTGAAGATTTTTCTTGGTCCTTAAGATCTTCTTCTATTTTGGTTTCATAATACTGGATCTTGTCAACAATTTCTCCAACCTGTTGACAATATTGTTCTTTTTCGCTTTTCTCTTTCTCGAATTTCTCGAGCAACTCGGTGTTCTTTGCCTTTTCTTCGTTCCAGCACTTTTCTAACTCCTTGATCTTTTCCTGGAAAATTCCTGAAGATGCTTCTTGACTTTCTAACTCTTTCTCGAATTTCTCGAGCAACTCAGAGTTCTTTGCTTTTTCTTCGTTCCAGCACTTTTCTAACTCCTTGATCTTTTCCTGGAAAATTTTTGAAGATTCTTCTTGACTCTTCAACTCCTCAATCTTCAATTCAAGAGACTTGCACTTTCCTTCATATCCTCGACTCAGTTCTTCAAGTTCCTTGATTTGAATCAAGAACTTTTCTCTTTCATCCAAATAGTCTGTCAATTTTTGTTCCAGAGACTTGCACTTTCCTTCATATCCTCGATTCAGTTCTTCAAGTTCCTTGATTTGAATCAAGAACTTTTCTCTTTCATCCAAATAGTCTGTCAATTTTTGTTCCAAGTCATCGATTTTTTCTTTGTTCATTTTGTCTTGCTCTTCTAGTTGTACTTTGCTTTCTTCGAATCTCCTCTTCGTCGAATTCAGTTCTTCTTCAATAGTTGTCAGATGTGGTTTGGTATCCTCGACCTGTTTCATCAACTCGATCTCAGAAATGAGTTCGGTTATCTTGATCTGGTAGTCCATATTCTCTTTCTGAAGTTTTATAACATGTTCAGAAAGATCTTCCTTTTGAAGCTCCAAGTTCAGTTCCTGTTTTATCGTCTCAATCTGAGAATTGAGTTCTGTTAACTTCACCTGGTAGTCCAATTTCTCTTTTTGAAGTTCTTTGATATGTTCAGACAGATCTTCATTTTGAAGCTCCGAGTTCAATTTTACTTCCAACAATCCTAATTTCTCGGTCATTTCTTGATTTTGAGATGTAAGAGCCACATTTTGTGCTTCTGATTTCGACAACTGCGTTTCAATTTCCGAGATTTGAATCTTCAAAGAATTGTTTTCTGAAAGCAACGATTCCATGGTTTGAGTCAATTCATTAATTCGGTTTTGATTATCTTTCAGTTTTTCTTCCGAAGTGTTCAGCCGGAGTTGGAAGTTTTCGATCTCGTTTGATTTTTGCTTCAGTTCTTCATTGAGCTTATCCTTTTCTGACTTTAGTGACTCGATCGTATTTTCATATTCTTTGGCCTTTGATCCATCTTCTTGAGGAGATTCAAGGATCTGTTTTTGTAGGTTTTCATTTTCCTTCTTCAGTTTCTCAATCTCTTCAGTTTGATGCTGGAACTTCTCTTCGAACGATGAATTTTGTTCTTCCAGTTCTCGTTGTTTGACAATAAGATCTTCTTTTTCTCTTCGCATCTTGCCCAGTTGGTTCATTTTTTCCGTCAGAACAGAATTCTCCGCTTCCATGGTTTGCATTTTACTCTGCAAATCCAAAATTTTGGCCTCGTCCTGCTTCGTCTTCTCAGAAAAGGATTCTCGCTCTTTCTCCATTTTATTCATTTTTTCTTGAAACTCAGCAACCTGGTCTTTGAACTCTTGTAACTGACATTCAGTTGATTTTAGAAGAACTCGAAGATCGTCCTTTTCCATGTCACATTTTTCCGAATGGCACTCTTCAGTTTTCTTGTTACTCAAATTCAATACGTTTCCAATCTCATCTGGGTCCAAGTTTTTCTTGAAAACTGAAGTCTGGTCATGAACACCAGAATCACCAGCCATGAGATTTTCATTTGACTGCATCCTTTCTTTAACTCGCAACGCGTTCTCCAGTTTCATCTCTAGTTCTGCAATATGTTCTTCCTTGATCTTCAAATTGTCAAGCAGGCTTGTATTTTCCTGCCTAACAATCCTCATCTGCTGTTTAAGCTCAGCAAACTCGCTTCGCAAATCATTCTGCTGGTCCTCTGATCTCAGTTGCTTCTCCAATGATGTCACTTCTTTGAGGGTCTCCAACTCGTCGATCGCGTAGTTCAGTTTTTCTCTGAGAACAGATTTTGGTGTTCCTGGAGAGGTTGAACGCCGGGGCGTACTTAACGTGCTCATCTCGGATAGGAATGTTACTTCATCTGTATCACAGAAAGTGACTCTAGGAAGGTGGGTAGGGAGGTCGAGACATTCATCTTCTTCTTGTAATTTGATAGTGTTGTACAGCTCCATTTCAAAGTCTTCCAAGGGAACCTCAGTCTCTTCTGTAGTAATATTAAGGTCCAATTTCTCAGGAATCGGAGGCAAAGAAGTCATAGAAAAACGAGGAATCAAAGAATGTCGAGCCGGCGCGGCCCAAGTTTGTCGCCGTTTCGCTTTTTTCTTGAGACTTTCTTGATCGGATTTCGCAGTACCGCCAATGATGTTCTTTTGCAGATTATTGATACGTTCTAGAAGTGCTTGGTTCATTCTTTCGGTCTCCTCCAGTTTATTAGCCATCTCTTTAACTTCGTCCGATTGAGTTTGACCGTCCATGCTCTGAAAAGTAATTAAACGATCGGTAAATATTTAATTTTTAGGAATGCATCAACGAAACAGTTTGTATTCGTGTGAAAATGAAATGAGTTTGTAAAGAAAGAATAAAAGAATGAAAGAATAAAACAAAATAATAAATTATAACCTGTAACTTTTGACTAAGTGTGTCAATTTGTTTTTTGTATCGTCTGAGCAGTGCAGCATCGGACATAACTTCGTTCAGTTGAGGTTTGTTCTTGATTCTTTTAGCTCGTGAGGCAAAACTAAATTTTAAAAAATAAAAAGGAAACGGTAAATGATAATTAGTACGGGTGTGCAAAAAATCATAATCCATGATGTTAAATGGTTTAACAGAATTCGTATAATTAAACTGCTTGAATTATTTTATAAATTTTATAAATCAAATTTAAGAACTCTGATGACTGAATATTAAATGATTAATACATCGTTTCAAAAATATGATGTTTCTTATTCAAGCTCATATGCGAATTCTGTTCTTCATTCAAAGAACTGACAAAAATGTTTCAAACTTCAGTACATTTAGTATAATGAATAAAAATGATTAGACTTATCTAATCAAAAAATTTAAATTGAAAGCGAATAAATAAAATTCATTACAAAAAATGTTCCAAATTGTGTAGATATGAATTCAAAGTTCGAAAAATGGAAGAAAAAAACGAAAAAGAGGATTTCCCTTAAATTTATGTCAATTTCATTATAAAAATCTTACCACGGCTGCATGCAACGATGCATGGAAACAATTAGTATGTCCATTATATATATAATTTCTAGATCATCAATCCACATTTAGCTGGAATGAAATAACTACGGTTCAGATAAATAATTTTTCAAGCCAAGTTTTCTAGTCAAAAACTCAGACAATACTAAGTCTAATTAAAATGTTTTAGAAAATTGCGACTGTTTACATCCACAAATAATGAATAAAAAAAACATATCATTCAAAATATTTACATCATTTCAATAAAGATAAAAAAGTATTATTTTAAAAAATATTACAAAAAAAATTGATGTTGTATTTATGGTTCTTATAATCCATTAATTTATAAATACATTTTTTAACTGTTGATTACCTGTTTTTGCATCATGATAAATTCGAAGTTTGAAATAATTAAATTGGAGACTATAACCTTATTCAAGTCACGTGGCACAGGTTCATAACCGAGCAAAAACAACTTAATTTTCAATTCAATAGACTTACATTAAACAATAAATAAATAAATATTCAATAAATAATTTACTTTACAAGTTAATTTATCAAATCACAGACTACATTTTTAAACTTGATCGTAAACAATCAATGCCGAATCGGAAACTTTCTGGCAAAGCGCATGTACGTTACAATCAGTCCCTAGCTTTCCCGCCAATTCTCAGAAACGTTTCATTCACGAACAAAGACACGCTTTTTTGAATAATAAAAAGTGAACGTGTTTTTCATGATTGCATAACATTATCGGTTGTCATTCGATATCCAATTTTCATCATGAAAAATTGTTACTGTTATTATGCCGTTACACTATTTTTAATATTGTAAAATAATTTGTAACAATTTTCGTCACAATTTCTAATCATTTTTTTCTAATCTTGTAATTGACATAAACTTAGATAATCCTCTTCAACCCAATTCATTGAAAATTTATATATAATAAAATATTGATAGTAAAAAATAATGATATTTTAAACATTGTTAAAAAAAATTCCAATCTCACTTGAGGGTATTCAAAGTTTCCTCCAAAGATGCGGGTGTGACGGCACAAATGATTGCAGTCATAGCGTTGCCACCAAGAGATGCTTGCAGAATCCTCGTGAGTTTGCTGTCACGAAAACCAACATAATCGGCTTTCTCGCTAAGGTTCATGATAACTTTGCCTAATGCGCTCAACGACAGATTGATGTGTCTTCCTTCACGAAAACGTTCGCCTGTTGCACCAGTGGCACTCGCTCTTTCCGAACCAGCCAGGTCGACCAAATTTAATTGAGAGACTTGTACGGCTCCGTCAGCATCACTGTCGGTTTCTTTGCTTTCAATTATCTAAACCAAATTGAAATAAAACAAATCAAAATCAAGTATCTTATAAACCACATTCGTTTTTGAAATAAAAATTCACATAAATTTCAAACTAATTAAAAAAGAAAAATTATTTCAACATGGAAATAAATTGTTTATTTGTAGGTACACAAACTCACAATTCGGAAAATGGAGTGACTTCGGCTACTGTATTCATTCATGTCAGTTTTTCCGATCCTTCTGTTCTTGTCGCCGCGTTTCATCAGCGTTATGATATTTTCTGGCATCTGTATCACTTCCTCCTTGCACTTGACAACAACCTCACCATTTTCTTCTCGCACCTTGATATCAACCTTGTCTTTATCCAGCAGATCGTTCACCCGCTCATTATAGATCTCAATATAGGCCACTCTGCAAATCAGATCGCAACAATCATCAGATATACAAATACCAAACCGTTCTTTTCTCCAACTATAACATTTATCTACAAATCCAAGATCATGTTTAGAAATAAACTAACAGTATCAGATGATAAGAATAGTTCAAAGTCTAAAAAATTTGCCGATTCAATTTTGTTCATACGATTTAACTTACAACGTAGAATTCGTACAAGATTATGATTTGAAAGAAAGCACCAACCGTAACAAAAATTCTCGGTTCGTGGATTCTATAGCTTTGAATATATGAGTGACCGTCTTGGGGATGATTCCTGGGTCGTTTCGATTGCCCATCATCGTAAAAGTTTTCCCGGAGCTGGTTTGTCCATAGGCAAATACTGTCCCGTTGAAACCGTTGACCGCTGCATCGATGACCGGTTTGACAACTGTATCGAATACTTCTGCATTCGTAGTTGATTGATCAAAAATGTGATCTGAAAATTTTCAATATCTTTAGTATTGACATGAAAGCATGAAAAGATTATGTTTGTCAACACAAAATACAATCGTCACATCCAAAATAAATATTCAATTCGCAAACTAAGCCAAACTTTGCAATTGACAATTTAAAATTGACGAGCAATTTGATCAACTTTTAATTTTAAATGAATTAATCAGACTAGTTTTATTGTTTGTAGATCTTCAAGCAAATTAGCAAAAAAGGTATAAAGAAAAAAAAAGTTACCAACACCGAGGAGACTCGCAACAAGGTTATGTTGATTGTTGAACTTAGTTAGTAGGATGGAAATAGTAAATAATTGTGCGTACCAAATTGGAATGCATTTTCATTTCGTTTTGAGAATATCGTGTTTTCGTTGACTGACCACTCGATGGCCATGTCGTCGTCGATCTCACGTTGTATCAACGGCCGCACTTTAATAGCGACCTTAATGCTCGTCATTTTGTTAGTTTGTTTTGTCTTGTTTCATAAATACATAAATTAAAATTCACTGTTGAAAATTTAGGGCACAAATCGCGTCCGTGACGACCATCCGTGCAAATTTAAAAGTAACACTCTAACAGTACAAAGACAGCACAATTGTCGATGATAACTGCCAAACTGCCATTTGCCTCATTTGTTTTTTCGTTTGAATTTGAAAGCCGGCCGTTTGATTGGCTGGAGCTTTCAACGTTGCCAACTCGAGAGGACAATTGGCAAAAGCGACGAAATGAAAAACTTTTCATATTTTCATTTAAATTTTCATGTGAACTGTGAAAATAATGTTGTTTATATGAATTGAAAACAAATTATGACATTTTCCTTCAGCCAAGTAGTTTACAAAAAAATACACCAGACGATCAGTTTGAATTTCGCGCGTTTCATTTAGGGACATTTTTATTGACAACATAGGGAGTAAAGGAAGACATTGTATATTTTTAAATTGTTAATTGTTTAGTTCGACTTATTTTTAAAACTAATTTAACATTTTAATGCGAGCTGTCATTTGTTTTATCTTTTATTGACAAACTTATTTATATTTTTCATTGTTTCCACTCGTTCGTGGATGTGGTCTATTGACGCGTAAGTGAAATTTTGCATTATGAAAATCAGCTGGCTATGACACATTGTCATTCCAAAATGAAATGAAATTCAGATATAACATAAAATTCCGATATAAACAAATGTAAAAATGACGGTATAAACATTTCTACACTTAATAAAATTGTTATTCCTTTTCAGAGATTTTCTTGATTACAATCAAACGGATTTGTACGGATCGATATCACACATCACATAAATTAAAAAACGAGTTCTTTTATTGACGACTCCCGTCAGGCATGTAATTAAGTGATGACCTAAGTGAAGAGTATTTATGTTTCATTTAAATGATGACAAATGTATCCAAACACACCGATGATTTCAAGATTTTGTTTGGACAATTGTTCAACTGTCTAAATTGATTCTACAGGGTCGAGAGTAAGTGATTGATTGATTTTTGTTAAATTTTTGATTAAACAGAAACGAACTCTGCAGGAAACAAAATTTCCAGTTGCCCGATAAGGCGTCAAGTTCGGCGTGAAGTTGTTTCCTAATCGAAGGAGGTGGGAGTGCTGGCGGAGAGAGAGTGCCTGTCATCTGGTTGATCAAACAAAGAGGCAGCTAGAGGAAAAGAGCAGGAGCGCAGTCTCGTGAGTTGCACGGCCTGTCGGTGGGCGCAAAGGCACATTGACGCGGACGATAGCGCGACGACAGGACCATCCGAGTCCTGACGACGATGCAAACGAATTCGGGCGCGATCGTGCTGTGGAACCGTTTGTAGAGGCGGCGTCGCGACGCTCGGCCGCGCTGCACCCCTGGCGGAGACATGGAAGCCGACTATCAAGCGACGCCTAGTCCAGCGCGAGCTTTGACAGGTGAGCGTACCACTCGAGCCAAACAAAAAAGGCGATGCCGATTCACCTACGCCCGCTGAATAAGGCGCACGCTTGCTTGCCCACCGTTTTGCACCAGGGCTCGACACTGACACGCCAGCCGATAAGCGCATTATCGCTTGAGGATTGATTCCGACTGTTGCTCCACGGCTCGAAATTGTGCTCAATTTTTTGGTGCTCCACTCGTCGACGTTTGTTTGTTTGTTTGCGTCAGGGTGATCGATTTTGCGGAGAATAGCTAATAGTTTTCGATCCGTCGCGAAGCCTGACGATGGAGATATGGGTAATTATTAATGGGAACAGAGAGGCGCTGGCTAAATAAAATTCAATTTGCAACTGACATGCAAATGCGCTTCATCGCCATGCGGGTTGTCCACGACAACGCACCAGCTTCTGAGCAAACCCTCCTGTGTTTGTTTCAGACTTACAAGTTTGCAACTATAATCACAGTGGACGAAACTGTTTTTTTATCACACCTACACTGTTAACATGCCAACTACGTATTTGATATGACAAAACGGCAAAATATAAAGACGGCAATATTTTGTTCGTTGAGTGACAAGCTTTGTTTTGCCAACGCGAGTTCAATTGAAAAGTAATAATGTTTGAAAATTGTATGTTTGCTGAAATCAGAAGCTTTTCATTTTTTTATTATTGATTGGTTGATTGAAGCTTCGTGGGTTCATGACGCAAATTGATTTCGATGAATGACACTTGATCTTGTTAAATTTACTTTACAGAATTGTGACCACGTTTCTAAATTTACGGAATGGATAATTTAAGGTTGTCCCACAGCTCGAAATAGAATTGTTTAAGGAAAAAAAAAAAAAAAAAAATTGGCCATTAAATTAGGATCACGTGCAATTCAAACTCATCGCCGAGTAATTAATTTGAAGGGACGAAATTATTCGTCGATTGTAAGAATTTCAATTCTCAATCTCGTGAAAATGAAACGTGCGAATTTTAAAACGGGCACATGCACTCTTGCCGTTTACTGCCGCAAGTAAAGAAAACTAAGCTAGCGTTGCATTTCAATTATTCACATCTCCATTAAATTCATAACTACCCGGTAAATCTGAATTCTAAATTCGTTACCCTAAACCAGGCTGATCGATGTTAATTAAAATAAATAATAATCATTACCGAAATTGTCCTCCCCTCTTCTTGATATATTTAATCAAAATAAAATCCAACGTATAAATATGCATTGCTAGTTGAGGGACAGACCTCTTATCTGACAAGCCGATCGGCATAAAGTAGTGGGAAATATAATAAATAATTCAGCTGGAGTATTAAAAAAAGTTGCAAATTTTTGACGAGAGACGAGAGAACCCACCTGGACAGTTCCTTCTTTTTTTTTTCATGCACACAAACATTTGGTTGGCTCGTTAATTTATGCTCGCGCACGTATTAGCTTTTCTTTCTATTGAAATGAGAGATAATGCAAAATGAGACTTTTCAAATAGCTCAAGCTTTGAATGATTATTATTATTCAAACGTGGGCCGTCGCGAATGTCAATTTATTCTTTATTTTTTCCCTCTCGATTGAAATTCGTTTCAGTACTTCCATATATGATTATTAAGATGTGGGGGAAATCAAATTATTGAAGTCCTTCAAGCTTCCAATCACGTTAGGGCCATTTATTAAAAAAATTTCGTTTAGAAAAAGTTTAAGGAAAAAAAGAAGAAATGAAAAAATGAAAATGACAAAAAAAAATTGAAAATAGAATCAACTTTTTATATTAATTACCACGTTGAACTGATCTTGAATTAAAAATACATTTATGCAGGTATTTAGGTTCATGAACACTATTCAATTGTGAGCTCAACGTACGCAAATTACAGATACGTATCTGACTATTATCATTGCACAAATATTTGTCCGATGAAATTGTCGCATCGAAGCGAGTATAATATTTAAAAGTCTCGTTCCTTCGGCAGCTAAAATGACACAAATTTCGTGTTACGGTAATTCACATTTTAATTTTATTACCCGGATATAAAACATTTCAATATAAAAAAAAAGCACCGCGTGTTGGGCAATCAGGGTACTAAAAGGGATAAATATGAAACTGTACTTTATGAAGGTTCGTTGCTTTTGAAACGAAAATTGACCAATTGAATATTGTTACATTTTGCAAAAAAATAATATACTTTTATCTCGGTTCTGTTTGATTTCCAAAGAGCAACAATGAAAATGGAAATAAAATTGAATAATCAATTGATAAGCGGTCGTAAAACAAATATTAAATCATTAGAATAATTTCACTTTCACCGCGTGAGCCATAACTCAAATTACGATTGCGTAATGCTCGTGAAATAACAATTTTATTCAAAAATGGAACGAAAAGCTCCGGGCGAGTCCCACTTTGGCTTGTGACTAGATGATTGAACCGCGTGGCACCAAGTTTGCACTTTGCAAAATTTCATTCAGTGTCTGAATTCGGAGTAAACTCATTGATCTTCTGCGAGACGAATCGAGAAATGACATTTTTCTATTTTGCATTTTGAAATATGAACTCAGGCTCACACATCTCTTCTTATCAATATGACAGCCCTGAACAATGATGTGGAGGATCCCTACCCGAGTCTGTCCGACTACCATGACTACGAGCCGAATTTGGAATTTGATGACACCGAACTGCAAACGTCTTCAACCAATGGTGAGTTACGCAGAAGCAAAAGACAAAAAGAAACATAACGATTTGCAACGCTTGACATTGAAATTTCAAATATGGAAATCGAGTTGGCCAACTTGGGTCTTGCACAAGATTTTCGAATTGGCCAACTATTTAATAAATAATCATTTCCAAACTATCAGCAATACTAATTACTACTTTTGGTAATCGCAGCTGTCCAATTATTGGAAGAGAAACTGGATTTGAACGTGGGAAGTGTTGTGACAGGGATAGATTATTTAGAAAGTCCTGTGAGCGATGGAACAATTGAAGAAAACTTTGAGGAAGCTCTAGTAGACGCTCCGATCATCGAAACCGGTGCGTAACCTTTTTCGTAAATGTCGTGACATTCAAACCCAAATAGAGCAATCAGACAATGAACCGAAAACTTTTAGTTCTAAGGAATATTGTATTAACAAAATTGTTTTTGTGTCAGAGAATGAACAATAATGTAATTCTGCTTTTTGTTTCCAACAGCGGAAGACTTGGCCGTCCTCGACGAAGAGCTAGCCGATGAAGAAGATTATTCGGACATCGCTCGTCTTGGCATTGTAGAAGTCGTGGGAGATGATAGTGCAGGCCGTAAAATAATTGTCGTGTCGGCATGCAAATTGCCCGCTATCGGCAAGGAGGCCTTCAATCATGCGAAACTACTCAGGTTTGGGCTTCTGCAAATCGTCCAGACAAACCGGATGCATTCTGAAGTCTGCCTCAGAGTGCTACTTTTTGCACTGTTCTAATCGTTCTAAACGTTTTTCAATTGTTTGAATTCAAATAAGCTTAAATAAGTCAATTGTTAGTTGTCAATTGGTAGAATGAGAAGCAATAATTTGTGGAAAAATTTTCGAACATGAAATGTAGCAGACGCGAGAAAAATGTAGGTCAAAAATTGCGCCCTACTTGAATGGTTATCGATTTCGTCTCCTCTTTTAAAGAATTATTTATTACATTTCGTGATAATGACCCCCGATGATAAAACTTTTTTTTTGTTTCATTTTTTTTTGTCATTTATACTGTGAAATTAATCGGTGGAATCTAATGGTTCGTTGGAATAGAAAAAATGTTGAACCTATTTTGGTGAGCGAGGAGAAAAAATAAGCCCAAAGTGGTTCAAGTATCCTCCCAAAGCACATCAGTTGTATAAACTCTCGGATCCCCTGAAAATCTTTATTATTCACTGACAATTCACCAACGTTCTTCCTTACATTTTTATAATGAGAAAGTTTTCGAGAGTTATTTACTTAGACATACTTAGACTATTTATCATAAATGAGAAGTCCAGAAATAGATCTCGTTGCCATTGTCATGAGAAACACGAATTCGTCAATTAGGCGTATTGATTTCAATTCTCTAGTAGCTATTTATAAAAAAAAATGAGAGAATATGGGAAACATTATTCCCTGACAAATCAATTTCAGTTTATGAACAAAACTTTTTCAATTCAAATCTTTCGAGTATGACTTCAAGATGTGCATGGATCTGGAAATGATTGTAACCAAAATAGTTTTGAAACTGATGGTGAAATTTGATTACAGATATCTCACTCACACGCTGGACACATTTGTTGAACAGGACTATAGTCTAATTTACTTCCACTGTGGTCTCACGTCAAAAAACAAACCTCCCTTGTCATGGTTGTGGCAGGCTTACAAGGCCTTTGATAGAAAGTATAAAAAAAATTTGAAAGCCTTGTATCTAGTGCACCCAACGAGTTTTATTAAAATTGTTTGGCAGATCTTCAAACCAGCAATAAGGTGAATTGAAAAATCTATATTTAATAAAATCAATTATCTTCCTCTGAAGCATTGAATCGAGCTTTAAAAAACATTACACTTTTCAGTGCTAAGTTTGGTCGAAAGATGATGTATGTCAATTATCTAGAAGAACTGGCTCAATATGTTAATCTTGATCAGCTAATAATTCCGCAACAAGTTTTAGAGTAAGTTCGATAAATGAAATTATAAAAAAAATAACATTAAAGGTTTTGGTTCAAAATGTTTAATGTTAAATTTGTTTTCAGACACGACGAGCAGATAATGATTAAAAATAAAAAGAATTTGCCCACGAGTCCGCCACCGAGTGCAGTGGCAACTCCTGTGAGCACAACCCAATTTGGTGCGAGTCTTCAGTTTATCAAGGAAAATAATAATGGTGATCCTATTCCTCCCATTGTGCGACAGTGTGTAGAATTTTTAGACACACCCGATGGTAAGACATGCTTCAAATTATAGTCATACCCATTACATTTGTTTTCAATTCAAAATATTTTTCATTTGAATTCATTTTTGGCAGCCCTGGAAACGGAAGGAATATTTAGGAGATCGGCAAACGTCGCGGTTATCAAAGAACTTCAGACACGTTGTAACCAGGGACTGCCAGTCGATTTCCAAGGGGATGTTCACATTGCGGCAGTTTTATTGAAGACCTTTTTGCGCGAATTGGACGAACCACTAATGACTTATGATCTGTATGACGAAATAACGCAATTTCAAAGTAAGATTTGAGAAAATTTGGATTCATTCAATGGTATAGTGAATGTGAAATTAACGTTTACGAATGTCTTGTTGCAGCTTTACCAAAAGACGAACGCCCGAAAGGTGTGAAAGTCTTGATACTGGAGAAACTTCCGGAAGATAATTATCATCTGTTAAAATATATTGTACAGTTTCTTTCAAGAGTGAGTAGATTTTGAATTTGGTATGATTGCAACTGTGAGATATGGGGATTAATTTGAAAAATTCTGTCGTAGGTGATGGATAGGTGCGATTTAAATAAAATGACTTCGAGCAATTTAGCGGTTGTATTCGGCCCGAACTTGGTGAGAGCACCTCCGGCGCGAGGCATGTCACTGTCAGCGATAGGACCCATTAACCAATTCGTCGACTTTGTGTTTACGTACCAGGACAAGATATTCATCATCTAGACATAATCAGATTGTCCTTTATAGTCAATGGCCTAATCAGTTCTCTGTCGATATTACGACACGAGTATTTCTATTGTCCATTCCAGACTAGCGCGGACGTTTAAGTCACTTCGATGATCGACAACTAACTCGAATTATCGCATTTACATCAATAAAATAATCGAAGTATCTCTTTTATAAAGGGAGGAGCATGCCAGACGTATTAACACCAAAACCTCCGATAGCCACCGGTTTTTTTTAATTGCGTGACGATATGGTATGTGCACAAGAATCAATCAATCTATTTATATCGAAAGGTCCGACGGGGGGTGAAAAAATACATTCGTGACTGTATACCAAAGATATAAGAAAAATTATCACGATTAATGTAAAGAGTAATTTTATTATATGGAATTTTAAATTAATTTAGTTTGTAATCGACGGGGGTGAATACAGGATGGAATGAAGAGAAGAAATGCGATGGACCAGGGAGGTTTCTCTTTTCATTTCCTATTGTCCAGAAACAAGTTCACACATTCCACAGTTCGGGTTGGTTTCAATCATGCCAAGACTGATTCGTAGGACGAACGTTAGTTTGCGAGTATGATTTTCACGGCTGTTAGAATTATCCTGTAACATAACGATGGTGTAAATATTATAGACAACACTGATGTGTATAAAATATATTAAAACAATGAGAGAGAGAGAGAGAAAGAAGAAAATGGAAGAATGGACAAAACAGGAACGAAATAAAAGTAACTGATATACTGTTAAGCGACACTGCAGTAGAAAGATTTTTAAGCGACGATGATAAAGGGAAGATATTATATGAATTATAGAAATTGTATATTGATGAATTGTTTGGACAACAGTTGAGTCTTGTTATCCGAATTGCGGTGGCGCTTCGTTAAATTACGCAACGGTGCGTTATTTTTTGCGAGCATCATTTTTCTAATCCGTCTACTACCTATATTCTTTGACGTTTGAATAACTCTTCAAATAGTACAAATCATAATCGCTGAGAACGATTCAACGACGCACGCATTGTTCATGTAATTTCACTTATCACTACGTTCACTCAATGTTATATTACATTTGTGTCATATCTGTCGCTGTCAAATTGATTCCGTATAGTCGATAAGTGATGAGCGTCAAATTTTTACTTTCAAATCAATTTCAATGTTCACACTCTAGTCAAAAGCAAATGTATCACTTCGATCGAGTTTTGTGGAAAAATAAAAAACCGGAAAGTTGAGAGAAAGACAAAATGTCGAGTAAAAGTTTGATGGTGTCGTCGCACGGCTGTACTTTATTATTTTTCATTTACATTCACGCAAACTATAGACTATATCTATGGATTCAAACTTTGTCATTTTGCGATTAACAATTGTAACGGGGTTAAGTTGTGAAATCAATGATAACAATTGATGTCTTGATGGTTGTACACGACATTTAATCATTTTTTCGTCATGTCTTTTTATTATTGTCATCTAATTTTGTTGTTCTATTTATTTAACAGTCAAACTCGAGGGTTTATTTTTTATTAACAATGAATAATAAATTGCATGTATAACGACAGAAACTCGTCAATAGTCTGTTATTGATTTACTGTGACAAACATTTTATAATCATTTTTTAAGGGCGATGCATAAACAAAAATTAACAAAGTTTATTTTTAATACGAAGTAAAATAAAACAAATTTTAAATTTTCGATTTTATGTATGAATGTTAATTAATCGATCGTATATATTGTAATGGAACAACGATTTATATATGATTTACACTTTTATGTGATAAATAAAATGAAGATTGAATAAAATCATTGAGAAATTTATATCAAAGTTGTTGTAATCATTTTATTATCAATTCAAATGTTTATTGGTTTTGTAAGTAAAGTCCAAATTGTTATAAGAACATCGGTTGGTATACTTTTTATACAGTTTTATGGTATAACAGCGTTCGAAAGTGGCCTGCGTGTATACACAACGTAATCAAAAAATATTTCAAGCTCCTTGTGCCAAACAACCAAACACTAACTTTTAAACACTTTCATTTCTTTGATCGAAGTTGTTTCATCACGGAGTTTTATATACAAATCATTAAAGGATATGAGACATGCTTTTTTTTCTTCCCACTTATAATTTCAATTACAGTAAACGCTGTTTGTTAGTATTAAATTATTTTACATCATAACATCACATTGTAATCGATAAATCTGACATTCAATGTGCCATAAAAAAAGCGCTGCGATAATTGTTTCTCATTTATTACTAACACATGAATCCGTTTATACAAATTATATTTAATTGTATATCCACTAAAGCGTAGTATTTATTGTTTAAATACATAATGAAATTTCTGTACAGGCAAACATGACGGGTGTCTCTCGTTATCTTGATGGAAAATAAATACATACAACTGAGCATGTGTAAACAAATTATCCCAAAAAATAACCGAACTTGCCTCAACACCCGACATTTGTCTCTAATCAGTCTGAGTTGAAAATTCATCCTTAGAAATACAAAACAACTACGTTTAATCAATCGTCGAACACAATATTGAAAACGATCAGTCGTTATCAACCGCTGTGTTTTTTTTCACACATGAAGTGACACATTTGATAGCATTATATACAATTCTTCGGAGATCGATCAGCTTCATCACAAGTTAGGGATGCGACGACGAACCACAGCATGAGCTTTTGTGACTGTGGCTCTGCTCGTTCTCATCTTCAACAACCACGACGTTTCGCCGCGTGCCGTTGTTTCGCGCCGAAGATTTCTGTTCGACCTCATCCGCGTGCTGCATCATACGGTGTGTTAGGTCCAGAAACATCTCCTCTATATTTCGATTCAATTTCGCAGACGTGTAAAAGTGTACTGCTCCAACTTGTTTTGCATACCTAAAATCACATTTACATATTTCAATCGTTCAACAAAATTATGAGATAACAAAAATACAGCCCAATCTAAGATGATTATTTTTGGAACTTAATTGAGATTTTGCGAATAGATTATGTTGCATAATATTAAACGTGAGGTTTCATGGACTGAGTATTATGTAACGATAACAAGACTCCAAACTTACTCTTCCGCCTCCTCGACCGTAACATTACGGTCTTTTTCTAGATCGATTTTATTTCCGGCTATCGCCAGACAAATATCACTTCCTAACATTTTTTTCAATTCCTTGACCCAATTTTTTACCTGAAAATTCAAAAACATTTTCATTAACAATCTGTTGTTTTTTTATCATCTTATCAGGTAACACAACATTGGAATGAAATTTATTGGTTTATCTCTGATGTTTGTGTTTTACAGAGTTCGATTTTATGGTTTCGTGCTGTACGCCGAACCTTGCACTTGGTATCGGGTTACATTCTTGAGATCGAATTCGTTCAAATATTGACAATGAAAGTTTCACGACACATGAGTACATTAAAAAAATCACGCGAGATCAACGATTCTCGGATTTATTTATTCTATTGTTTACACAGTTTGATATTGTTTTTTTTTTAATATACAAAATATCGTTTTGCAGAAATAATATTTTGTCTAACTGAGATAATCATTAACTTCATTTCAATTGTCCATATCTTTTTCAAATCACCAATCAAATAATTATCTTTTGCAAAAGATCTTACTTTTTGAAATGTATCTTCATCGGTGATATCGTAGACTAATATCGCACCGTTTGACATGCGATAATAAATTGGTCCTAAGGCATGGAATTTCTCTTGTCCAGCAGTATCCCATATTGCTAAATTAACTCGCTTCCCATTGATGTTCAATTTTTTGTTCAAAAATGACGCCTGAAAGAAAGTCACATTGAAAGTTCAACAGAAAAAAACAAACCCAACTTATAATTCAATTAACAAAATCATGATACATTTTAAGGTTATATTAATATCAAATCAATTAGACATTTTTAACGAGTTCAATTGGTGGTAATTAAAATAAATTGAATGACTTTTAGAAAACACCCACCGACACTTTTTTTCTTTTTAATCAATGAAAATAAACTAGAACAATGAGAAAACTTCACCATTCGTGAGTTTGATATAATTTTTCAAATAAAAAGTTCATGACTCATCCAGAATATTTGAATTATGTAAATTCAACTCGCTCCAACTTCCTTTTTTATAAATAATTTAAATGAAACGAAGTTTGAGCTTTGTTTAATCTCGTTATCAACATTTTGCAAGGTAAAATAAGATTTTGCAATTGCAAGGAGGAAAAAGTCTGTGACCTAACCTGCAAAGTCGTGATGTGTTGGTCGTTGAATTTGTCCTCGACGTATCGAAGTGCAAGGGACGTTTTGCCCACACAGCCTTCCCCGAGTAAAACGACTTTGAAATTGTAACCATTGCCACCAGTGGTGGTTGAACTGGCCATTTCGTCAAACTGTTGACAATCAAGTACGCGGCGTTTCGGTGTCCGAAGCACTCTGTTCGTTCACGCGCAACCGTCGAACATAATAAAGTGGTAAAAAAAGCACTCACAAGTCGATTATATACCGCTTGCGCTAGTATTTTTCTCGGGGATTAACTAACGTCAAACCAAGCAGAAAGTCAGCTGTTTTCACCTGTTTGTACTTTAAAGACTTGAGAGTCTAAACACTTAATGTCAAGTTGTCAACAGATGGCTATTGTTGACTGAACAGTGGCGACATCTCACAATTCGCCGACTACCTTTTTTCATTGTTGTTTACGCAATTTCAATTGTTATGATTTGACATAAAAGATGTGACTTTATTATCATTGATTTTATCGTTTTCAATGTACCTTTAGAAACGAAAAACGATATGATTTTTGTTTGCATAATGAAATTACAAAAAACAACGTGACCAGCGAGTGCATTAAAAAGTCTGATACAAAAGAGGTTTGTTATTGTCAATTTTAATTTACAACTTTTTTTTATTTTTTGTTTCGTTTTGTACTTTTTTCAGTTCAAAACAAGGAAATGCCTTTTAATTATTGTTGTTCTTTGTTTTTCAGTTCTTACCTACGTCATTGAGAATAGCAAAAATTGGTATTTAAAAAAGATATAAAACCGGCCAATTAAAAATGCTAGATCAACAGAGTTTTTTAAAAGACAATTTATTATCATTTGGATTTTTCTATCAAAGTTTAAGATGATGAACAAGCCAGGATGAAACACACAAGGATTTAAGGATCGGAGTTGAAGTAAAGCCGAAATTCCGATCACGTACCCACAGTTGGACGAGGGATGATAAATTGTGCGTCTTTAGAAGTCTTCTAGAAATTCGCAAAGGAAGTTTTTTTTCGTATTTTCATGAAACATCGAGAGGTGAAACGAAATGTTTTATTCAAAATTGTGACTTTTTTTTAAAGCCGAGTTTACAGTTGCAAAAATGATAAATCACAGTTTTGAAGTAACGTCAATTATGTCAATTCGGTGTCAACGATTGAAATTGTTAAAAAAAAAAGAACGAACAGAAACGTGAATAATGATTTTGCAACAAAGTTTTGACGTTGAATTATCATTTTAATGGGACCTAATTGAATACATATTTATAACATTTGTCAATCCAGGAAAGCTTTCAAAAAGTGACAACGCTCGCAAAAAGGTGTTCTTAGCGTCAGCAATGGACAAAAATGATTAATCTGGGTTGAAAAAAAAGTTGCAAAAAATATGAAGCAAAACGTCAATCATTAATTATGTTCGCATCAGTGGTGCATCTGATTTAATTAATACAGATTTTTTTAATATGAAAAACCATTAATTTGGTTCAACAAAAAATTTTCTGCTATTTTACTCTCAACCAATACTCGATAGATTCAAAATACGGGTGAGTAAGTATCTGAAAAACTATATCACAGCATAGAAAAATCAAAGGTTTTTCACTTCTTATATGAATCATATAGCCAGCAAGATTAAGTTCAAGTTTTTTTTCAGACAAGTAATTTGATCACACACTCTCGTTCATCGTGAAAGGGTTTCTGAAATAACTTCCCAATTTTTTTGTCACGAGTGGTGTCAAAAGGTATTTATGTCAATTATACGTCAATCTATAAAAAAGTAATTAACCGAAGAATAATAAAAAACCACGAAAAAAGGTTTTTTTAATTAAAATTCATTCCTTTAAAGACTTTTTTGCTCGAAAAACATTTTTCTCTTTTATTGCAGTTTCATTCGAGACCAAAAATCAGACGAGATCAAGCTTGAAGGAATTCAATGAATTTCAGAGCCCATTTGCATAGTCCTTGACCGTGTGCGTGTACGTGGAGGATTTTTTTCGCTGATGGCTAACGAAATAAGAATTTCATTTTCAGACCTACGATGAATTTTGGAGAATCATTTGCGAGCCATTGAAGCAGCTATTATATCCAGCTTGATCAATGTCTGATTATGTTAATGAATGTCGAATTGCAAGATCAAGCGACTACGAATGAGAACCTCGCACACTTCTGAATGAACGAGTGATTGAGTAGTAGGTGAGCATGACGCCGAGATTTGCAGTAGAGAAGAAAGAGAAAGAGACGGAGAAGAGAAGAAACTATTCAGGATGGATGCCAGTCAGTGGGCATGACCAATGCACGCACCCTCTCTCGCTTCATCCAGTTCTCCTTTCGATACGTACCTACCTCACTGCTGAATGTTCTTTCATCAGTCTCTTAATCCTCAATTGTTAGACGATGCCAAACTAACTCCAGTGATTCTCATTTTATACAAAAATCTTATGTAGGCCATATAAACACTCTGTCAATGTTAACTAACTTTTGTGTTACGTCATAATGGAAATGTAGTATATATGACAACATATATAAGTGTATCCAGACAAACTGAAATTTTAATACATGTATATGTGAATATTTAAACAATCAAAAACAATCCCATTGTTTAGTGACCCTAAAAATGTAGAACAAATGGTTGGAAGAAAATAAACTAAAAGAAAAAAAACATTCTCAGTTGAAAATTATACCTTGGAATAGTCATCGAAAATTCATTCCCATATTGGATCGTGATGAATCTATACTCCGCGGCAATACCTTAAATTGTAAATGAAATCAAAAGATCATCCGATCTTCAGTTTCCAATTATTTTCTCCTCCTTCACTTCCACCCACTTCATGCGATGAAATCGTGCTCTCGTGTAATTTTTTCTCTCTCGACTTGTTGCTTGAAACGAAAAAAGGAAAAAAAATGCCTGTACGCCAGGCAACAATTTAATTTACCAGTAAAAAATACATCTGATGATTATCTGCTGCGAAATCGTGAATTATTACCGAAAATTGATGACTCCTTCTTTTTATCCGCCTCATTTCGTTTCATTTCTTTGAACTGTTATAAAAAAAAGCATTTCAGAGCGAGCCAATGCGCAAAAAATGTGCAAAACTTGACAATGAAAATAAGAAACTGAATTGTGTGTCTGGCAAGGATTTGTTATGATTTGAGATGTGGTCCGCTTGGGTCTTGGCGAGTCGCAGGATCGGCCGAGCCACGGCAGTGAATAAACGCTTAGATTGGTGGGGCACCAAGGCAACTCGAGAGTGGAACGCTACGCAAGTTCAGTTGTCATCGCGACACCGGCCGCGCGTCTGTCCATGATTTCGAAAGTCCGTGGGAACGATCTGCACCGTTTCTTGTACCGGAGAAAATGTCACCGCGGTGTTTCTCAGCGGTTTTTGTACAATGACTTCGGTTCAACTTGTGCCAGGATTGTAGTGAATTTTGCATTCCATCCAAGTGACTTAACAAATGATTCTGCATTTTTCAACGTAAAGATGTAATTTTATTTTCAATCAAACCAAAAACTTCTACGTTGAAACCCAACAAAATTTTGTTTCACAAAGCAAACCAAAATGTTGAAATTGAAAATTCGAGACAAAAAATTTGATCGTTCAATTTGTTCATCGAGTGAAGGAAAAAAATTGGCACGAAAACTGTACCGAAGCGCGCTTATGTAATTTGAAAAGAACTAATCATTTTTTTTTCTTCCCAGCGTTTCGGACTGATCGACATGAGTGTGTTTCAATTGCGCAATTTAGCGTGCAACATACAATATCGAGAGTACAAGAAAGTGCGAGTGCATGTAACTCGACTCGCAGACACGCGAAATAAACGTCACCCCGTAAGCAAAACGCGCCTATGCAACTTTTATGCGCCGGACTAAATTACAATAGTGCATTGTTATGCAAACCAGCGGCACATTTTGTGTTTACATCATATGCACGCGGCGAAGATAAATCGACCGGGAAGTCGCGAATATCACGTGCGATTTGTGCACTCTGTTCCCTCTCAAAGCGCGATAACGTTCTGTTTTATTAGAGAAAGTTTCCGTTCTTGTAAACAAAGGACTAAACGCGACATTAACTTGTGTCTCCGGATCCACATCATTGTTACCAATTTCGTCCTATTCAAAAATCATTTTTCTCGTAAAAAAATTAATTCAAAAACATTTTTTTCACAGAAACAATGACTATTGCGATGAAACATAAAAATGAACAACGAGCGACAAAAATCAAAGCCAGAAAAACGGTTGTAAATTGTTGAAAAACATTCGAGGTGTGGTTGAAGGGACAAAAAAAAGCAAGGTAATTGTTTTCAATTTATGTTCCGGGTATGAAGAATTATTACAGATCATTGAATGACTAATTGGGTAATTATAAATTGAAGAGCGCAATTTTGGGCTGTTTATACACCGGACGTCGAGGAGACACAGGTGCACAATGCCGGAACCGTGTTCACCACAGCCTTTAGGTGCTTTTGAGCCCGACGAAAACTCGGACGATGGCCAGTGTGTGTCCAGAAGTCGACCTGTGAGCTTCTACGATAATTACAAGGTGAATCAAACGTTTTGTACTATGAAAACGCGACGAAAGTTTTAGACCTTTGCTTAAAAACTTTTACTTTCAACCGACAGGAGAATTTTCAAAGAGAAATTTAGGTAACGTTTTGATAACACTCTAACCATGAAAGATAAATAACTCCTTTTTGTTCGTCGATATATTAAATAACAAGATTGTAAGAGAGAGAGAGAGAGAAACAAAAAGAATGTACGCTTAAGTAGGCCGGAATGAAATGTGGGTTAAATGATTATGTTGGTGAATTTTGTTTTCGATTCCGGGAAAATGTTGCGCTCACAAAAATGCACATCGATTTACATTCGCCGATACTTTCTCGCATAATGATTACAGCCGTGCGCGAGATGCCGTTTATAAATATTATGCAACACGTGTTGCTATCATTTATAATTCATGAAATTATGAGTGCGACATCGCGCCGAGAGTCATAAATCCAAACTTTTGTTTCTTTCTTATTCATTCATTTGAAATTCCCATCAATTTCTTCCTCCTTCTTATTCCTAGTGCATTTTTTCATTCCAAACTTTAATGACAATCTTATCTGGTTTCCCGTCGAGTTATCAGTATTCGGAGCCAAACCGACTCTAATTTTTAACTTGGAAATAACGAAAGAAAAATTAAACAAAAAAGAAAAATCAATTTCATCTATCAGAAACAATTTGAATTGAAAAAAACCATTAGGTGATGATTAATTTGTTATCGACTTTTCGAAAAGTTTCACTTACGTATAGTAAATGAATTGATTTCATAATTGGATTGAGTGTCTCATTTATGAGAGTGGGGTTTTGAAATGGTATATACGATCGTTTTATTTTGTCCCAACAGGTCGCACAGACGACACAACCCTGCGTGACTTCCGCGATGAGTGTGGGCAATTTAAGTCAGAATCGTGACTGCAGCGTGTCGTTCGCACAGCCGCCCAGCAACGGTACTAACAACAACAGCATCAGCACCAACAACAATGATTACGCGAGCAGCCGCGTGAGCAATGCCGCAAGCGCGGGCAACGTGTCCAAGATCCAGGCTCCGAAAGTCACAGGTAGGCCCCCAGGCGTCAGGTTCAATGACTCGCCAGCAGAGAGTCAAGGTCCACCGTTCATCAAACCGCACGCGCTTATCCAACTTCTCAAATTCGACTTGCATTCTTATGCAAAGTGTCATTTTCGAATTGTCGACCTCCCTGTCTCTCTCGCGTTTAGGAGGGTGAAGACAACTGGAGTGGAGGATCTAGACGTCTCGAGAAGGGTGGCAAGTTGATTCCACAAAAAAAAAGATATGCTAAGAGAAAAGCGACGGGAGACGTTTGTAAAATCCTTTTTCTGTTCAAGATTGGCTGGATTATCGAGAGACTAATTGAGGGAATAACGAACGTGAAAAATTGACGCGATTCGTAAAAGGGTGCTTTGACAAATTGCACGACCGAGAAACACCAATTACGTCCCGCGCAAAATGGTTAATAATAATCGGCTGCTTTTCGGCTTCGAATTATTTATTCAAAAGACACCGGGGGCTGCGCGAAAATTGTCCATCGGATTTCGTATTTATGAGCGGGTAATGCAACGCAGTTCGGCGACGTAAATCATCGTCGCTTTATCATGGGAAGGAGGAGCAATTTATTGAACAAAAAATGGTGAAAAAGTTGGTCGCGGGCAAAAAAAAGTTTGTTCCAGTCTGATGTCTCTTTTTGTGATGTGTATGTATATTGCAAGGCGGATGATATACGACTGGGACTGAGGATTAGTTTCAAGTGTTTTTCAAACTTTTTAATTTCGAGTATCGTTTTCATTAAGATCCGTATACTATAATTAGTTTTTATTATTGGATTATCTACTAATCCGCGTCGTTGGCGCGAGAATAATGCACGTGTCGTTGTTTGTTCTTAATTGACACTGACGTAAGAGCCGCACTATCTAACTCGCAGATTGCTTTTCATATTCGGTTGAGATACGGTGTTAAAACGTATACTTTTTTTTATCAAAATTCCATTTTATTCTTTCTCACTTTTAAATGAAACTTTCATTTTTTTCAATAGGCCTTTTTTCGAGTCATCACTTGAGCGAATGAAAACTCATCAGTTGCGCAATTGAAAATTCATCACTTGCACGAATACAAAAAAGCATAATTTGCGCAAAACTTTTGTAAAATAATATTTTCATGAATTATCATTGAAATGGAATTGAAGTGTTTTTTTTTTCGTTTTATACGAAATTCAGCAGGACTTTAATCATTTTAAAATCCAAAATTATATATCAGACAATATCAAATAAATTTAGCTCCCAGGTACAAAAATGAATTTCAGCGAACCTTTTCGATGCATTAACAGTTAAGTGAATGTTTTT
>JAAMPD010000180.1:0-76194 GCA_025266255.1 Trissolcus basalis
CCAGAACCTATCAAGACCAGTGTATTTTGTGAGTGAGAGTTTTCTGATAGTATAAATTTTAGTTAAGATTACATAATCTGAAATAATGATAATTGAAACGGATGTATAATGAAATGCTTGTAGACGACGGAAACCCAATGGTAAAAGTGAATGTACTTTTACTCTATAATTATATAATTGATGGCTCTTACGAAGACTGTCTCATTTCAAAATATCTCATCTTTTTATTATTTAGATAAGAGATGTGATAGTTTTCAGCGGTATTTCGAAACAGAACAGTCTTCATACGAATAATCAGTATATTATTGATGAATATAAAATAAATTAATTAATTAAGTTCCATTATTTATCAAAAAATCGTTAAAAGAATATTTTTTCTATTCTATTTTTATATCTATATAAAAGCAGACTCACATGTCAACCTCTAAGCAACAACAGTTTCACAAGAACAAAAGACGATCGCGACATTTAAATTGATCGAATTGGCGAACCCTTGCATGTAACAATACCCATTTTATTATCAGTATACATCCACATGTTCTGCAGGCGAAATATATATAGATATTAATTCTTGATTAACTTTTGATTGCAAGAAATATACTTTTTCAGTTACAATTCATGATGAATAATATTCCCAGAAAAAAGAAAACGAACCAGAGTTTTATGAGAATTTCTTCAAAATTTACCACGGTTCTAAAAAATCAAAAGAGCCACAGACCGACGTTTTTTAAAAAAATCTGGTTCGTTTTCATAAAAAAACAAAAGACCGCGCGACGTTTGTTGTAAAATCTCTGGTTCTTTTTTATAAAAAAACCCAAAAGATCCACAGACCGAATTTTTTGAAAAAATGGTTCGTTTCTAATTACTCTAGTAATTAATTAGTAATAATTGAGTACTAATTGTTTTCACTACTTTTACCTGATTGTGCCATTTTGGCTGTTCATAGAACTTTACTCTGAATGCCAACAACATGGATACGGAGACGGGTAACCAGTCGACCCGTGTGGTCAACTCAGCTGCGTTTGAAATTCAACACAGGTTACACGGTTTAATCGACCCGTCTGAACTTCCACACGAGTCACACGGGTGAATCGACCCGTCTG
Organism: Trissolcus basalis; assembly: GCA_025266255.1. Taxonomy (NCBI): domain Eukaryota; kingdom Metazoa; phylum Arthropoda; class Insecta; order Hymenoptera; family Scelionidae; genus Trissolcus; species Trissolcus basalis. The sequence continues at coordinate 1,104 of JAAMPD010000180.1, forward strand.
AAGTCCACACAGATTAATAACCCCCGAAGGTCCCACACGGGTAAATAGACCCCCGAAGGTCTCACACGGGTCACATGGGTTAACCACCTTTCTCAGGTAACACACTCCCAGAGTGAAAGAACCAGGCACTTCCGTTGTAACCGAGCACTGCTTGGAATCGCTGAGAATTTTGAACAGGAAATTTCCAGGCTTAATTAGAAATTTTCCGGCAAGGCGCACATCAAGAAATCAACATCAGAAACGCTTGTAGAATATGTCTACAGGAAAGGAGGAAGGGAAAGAAACAATTAATCCCCGTAATATAATTCTGTATAAACCTTAGGGAATAGAAAAGGAAAAATAAAGAATTTCTGCCCGTATTCATGACTCCCATTACCCTCATGTGACTTACATTCAAGGCATATGTGACTTACATACAAGACATATGTGACTTACATACAAGACATATGTGACTTACATACAAGACATATGTGACCCCATATAACTCCCATAAGACCCATATGAGAACTGCATATGACCCCATATGATCACCATATGACCCTGTATGACACCCTTTGAACACCATATAACCCAATTTCACCCCCAGATGACTTCGGGTTTCCGAAGTTACCCGATACGGGATACACGGGTGGACGAGTTTCATGCCAATAGACACTCCCAGAAGAAATTGATGCTTGTTTGTTTTTATGAAGACGACTGCATTTTTTATTCCAGTTAGTATTTATTTTTGTGAAGAAAGAAATGAATGTCTTTTCTTAATGTTTTATAGTTATATATAGTAGAGAATGTAGATAAAATTTCCAAATACCGGTTAATGTGCAAATATAGACAAAACTTACAATAAAAATTTTAAAATCCAGAGTCATACTCAGTAGTGATCCAGATGGCGCCAGTGCTTCTACAGCTAAAGTGATGTCAGAATAGTGAAAAATTCCCACTTTCTTCAATGAAAATGATAATCCCATGAAGTACCTGAGAAAATTGAACCACCTCTGCAACATAAATCTGAACGGAACAGTTTGTGACTACAGAAGCATTTATTTAGGGATGATATCACCAGTGAGATCACTGATTTCCACACCTTCTAAGAAAAATTAAAACAAAGGTATTTGAATAAAATAATATCCAGAACTAGGCAATGAAAAATTTACATTTCGGGTGGCATGACCCACCCACAAGGAAATCTCTATTTCGTCGAGTACGCAACAAAAAAGATCAGTCCGATAAAAGATTTAGACAACGCTTCCTCAACCGTAAATATATCACCAAATTACGTTCTTGTCATTTTGATTTAGATGTCCAACGAGCGATTTTACTTAGCAGGAAGTTCGGATTAAGTAGTTTTTGGATCTTCTCGATATAATTTTAATCAGTCTGGTTGAGTAATAATAGCCCTAGGGGCACAATTCAAATCAGTTCAGGAAATCCAAATTTTCTTAGATACGATAATAACTTCCAAAATTCTAGAGAAGGTAACAATGGGCAAAGTTTCTAAAACAGGCGTAGACGAGGTGTTGAGAGATATGATAATCGTCAAGGTAACAACGCAAATTTTGGTCGGCAGAATAATTTAATTAATAATAATAATTTTTCATTCCGGTCAAACGACAACGGACAAAACAACTACAACTTTACAAAACAAAATAACGGAAATTTTAACAGACAAAATGATAAGTCATTTTAGGCAAAATGACAGAAACTTTGATAACAGAAACTTTGATAACAGGAATTTTGATAACAAGAATTCTGGCGTAACAGACGTAATAATTGTAATCGAGTTAATATGGTAATCACGGCCATTTCCAACGCAATGAAAGCCGAGAAGCTTGACTTATAAATCATATCTCTCAAAATAAACACACTCCCACTCAAATGACTGAAATATTTGTAATGATCTAAAGAACAATTTAGCTACTTAAAATGTCGAAATCAGGTAGAAAAGCCTTTTAAACTCTTGATTAGTTAAACAGGTCAAACTGTTATTGTTCCAAAGTTGATCAGACCGAATATTGTTCCGTCTTGTAGTTTCCTATGAAGAACTATAACCAAGTTACTCCTAGCACGCCAGGTCTGGGTGTAGTTACCTCCTGATAAAGGTTTAGTCCAACCACGTTTTCTGACGGTTTATTTCCCGATAAATTCAGGATTCCGATGTCAATTGGAAAAGCCAAAGATGGCGGATCCTCCTTGTCGTCTTCCGGATCTTGTTTGGAAGATATTTCTTTGGAGAATACCTCTGTCTCAATGCTTTTTCCTTGAAGAATAATGACGACGAACCCTTTTACGACTATGGTCCTCAAAATCGAAACGCTTCAATGTAAAAAACGTTTTGTTTATATTTTGACTTAAATCTTGATGACTGATTCCTTTTGTGTAAGTCCTACACAATTAAACCATACCAAATTCATGTCCCAAATCAGTAGGGACAACTTTTGACAGCCAATCAAACTTATACAAAAAACAGTAAATTTATCATCTAATTTGATCACACATAAATGTAACTTATACAGGAGCGACTCAATTTTTTATATATATAATTTTTTTCTGTATAACTAACAGAAATAAAAAACAGTTTTACTGGTGGCTTGTACAAAATATTCTACATATTTATTATAGCATATAGACAGTACATGTCAACATGAATAATTTACATAATTATCATCCCGAAGTATATAACGTATATAATATCGCTTCATTTGTATATCATTACGTTTTTTTTTCTTTTTATATTAATAATTTTTCTTTTTTACATTTACATTACGTTACAACAGCTATTTTTCGTGTTATATGCGCACACGAAAGTGCATTCGAATGTAAATTAAAAAATATATATATACTATCTGTATATTTTTGTTTGTTTAGTACTGAACTAACAAAATGAATAAATGGAACTGCACGGTGGCTATCTAAGTGCACATCGTCAATTTTTTTTCCAGTTTTACAGAGTCTTGCGAGCGCACGTCTACCATTGCTTTTCTTGGAACAATAATTATTCTCCATTCAATAAATTACACATGCATTTCGAAACTTAACATCATTAATGTTAATTCAAATGTATAATTTTGAAGTATCATTCTCAATATGAAATAAATATTTTTAAACAGCCCAAAAGAAAAGTAGAGCGAAGAAAAAGTTATCACAGAGACTTTCAGTCAATTCATGTAGCTCAATTAACAATTTCCATAATAAAAAAAAAAATTTTACATAATACTGGAAATTTTGAATCAAAATGAAAGTTAACAATTTTGTGTGTGATATATGTTTACATAAATTTGTAGGTAAGCTTTTATTTTTTCATTTGAAGAATTATGATTGAAATAATGAATGATAGATATACAGAACTTTGATTAAAAAATTTGCGAACAACAACATGCTTCCAATTCAGTCTTAAATAAGCTTATTTCGGCATCGTGCGACTCGACTGCTTATAGGAAATAAATTATTATTATACTTCGTTCAGCCTTCTGCGTGTTTTTGTTTTCTCTAGCAATTCCAATGCAAATAATCTTTTGCATTCGATGTAATTGTTATTTTGACCTTGAAAAATAATCTAGTACTGCTCTTTGTTTATTACGAAGTGCATCCAAGTTTGAATTAGTTAGCATGACATAAACGAGTTTGATTAACAGGTTTCAAAGACATGAAACATTGAACAACATTTTTGCGAGACGAAATTCACAATTTCGTATTTACAGTTTTGCGTGATAGAAAGCTTTTTATTCAGTTTCTTTCTTTAGGTGCTTTCTTTCAGCAGTATTTCATTCTTTACTTCAGATAATTGCTTAAAAATGTCAAATAAAAATATAGATACAATGTCAAAGTGAAACAATTGACTTTCGCTTATAATTGTATTCCGTTGAAAAATTAATACAATTAAATAGCTTAAAGCAGTTCGCAGAATGTGGCATTGAGTGATTATGATGAATTTGAATGCCCGATATGTTTTTTAAAATATAAGGGTTCCATGCGCAGAGCAAATAAAATTACGCGATTATACAGACCTTTTTTGTGACAATACATACAGCTATAATTAACATTACCGTAAACGAGTGATAAAATTATTTAGATTAAAAACAGTGCAATTGAAAAAAAAATACTAATACGCTTTTGTTTCGTAAAAATCATGCACATGCGATAGAGTATATTATAAACAAAATCTTAAGATATATAAAAAAATGTACAGTTGATTGTCGTCGAGTAAAGCAGTTTCTTTCATCGGCTATGTAAACTTTACATAGGTCATTCTTTAACAATAAACAATAAATATACTTTTCATCGTGTAATACTTATTCGTGTCCAGTACAAATCGTTGATATTAACAAGCGACTTTTAACGACGATTACATACGAATTCATGATAAAATTTTAAACCTTACATCTCGAAATTAAGATGATTACAATCTTCCATTTTTCTTAATCAACTATCCCAAATTCTGTAAAAAATCTCAATTTTGTAACTTCATCAGTGAACAAAATTTCTTTTTTTTTAGTGTAGCAAAATCCATCCCAATTTCGAAACCAACTTAGATCAATTTTTCGAACAAATATATCAATCACAATGACTTTATTCATAATCAACAATTTTCGAAAACTTTTGGAGACTTGAAAAAGTCTGAATCAAACAACGTTTTTTCAAGAAACAATAGTTCACCCTGTTCGACGAACTTTAAACATTTGCATTCACAAACGTACACATAATTCCATTTTTATTTTAAGAACAGCATTTAAAACAAACAAATAAAAAGCTCATGCGTTATTTTGGCACTCGAAAATGAATCAAGGTCTGTATTTTTTTTTTCAATTAAAGCAAGTGAAATAAGAAGCCAGCTGTATTGGTAATGTGTGGAACGCATGAATTTCGAATTTCATTGTACAATCAGAATTGACGGAAGACATTTGAATGGTCATTTTTGAAGTGCGGGATATGCTGACAAAATGGGGCTTATGGTGAGGTTGACAAATAATAATTATAATAATGATAATATAATAATAATAATATATGTACAATGGTAGGCCTCACATCACTACGGACATGAACTGATTCAGCGAAATCGCATTGGTTGGGTTTCGCATCTGACATGTTCCAGTTTGTGACAAACAGCGAATAGTGGAAAAGAAAAATACAGAAGACTTATTATTGTTGAACAGGCAGTGAGCGATTAAGCGAATCAGTTGTTCAAGCCTCCCCAAAATGGCGCCCATTCAGGGAGTTGTCAGTCAACATTTGTTGGTGGTGCTGCATATCTACTGCGTGGATCCGAATCGCCATCACAGATGTACTTGCCTTAATAACACGAAAAATAATTGATAATTAATAATCTTTACTTTTTTACCGCTTACGATTAGAATTGACAACTAATAAGATGATACCTGAGACAAATCTGCGTTTGACTAAACTAAGTCTGTACCCCGGACCAGCAAGATCAAATTCAACGCCTGACAAAGTAGTGCCTTCGCAATTGAATTGCGTAAAAATAGTTCCCTGAGAGCCCGGACCATTTTCAAGTTCAACTCGAGCTTTGAGCGAACCCACGCCATTGCCATCGCTGTGCTGTGACAATTCTGTAAACTTCCACAGTAATCGATTACTGTCAGGAAGCCATTGAGCGTTTGGCTTGCTATTGACGCTTTTGAAACCACCGTCTATCGGCGCTGCTATATTTACATTCAATAACGGACTCGCTGATGCCATGGCACGACTGTTGTACTTGTAATCGATCTAAAAAAGGAAAAATTCATCAATTGTAATATATTTTTTCATGGAAGAACAAAATCCAACTAGAAAACAAACGTAGATTTTGGTTGCTCACTTTTAAGTCAGTGTGTGACGCTTCGCATTTCCAATAAGCCACGAGTTGAAATGGACAAGAAGCAGCACCTTCTTTGTTTTTAATTTGATATTTCAGGATGTCCACGTTGAAATAAGAAGCTGTCGGATTTTGCTCAGCTTGGCGGCGCAACAACGTGGTTAAGGCACTCATGTTAAACTCGAAAAACGTACTATCCGCAGTAGCTTGTGTGACATCCCTGAAAAGACATCAAAAACCAATCATCGATCCTTCTTAATCAATCATCCTTTGAAACAAAAAATCTAGCATAAAAAATGGAATTGAACGTACATGCTAACTAGTTTGCTGTTTGGAACGAGCTTTTCGATTCTGTTGCTGTTTTTGAGACGAAAGGTGAGTTTGGCCGGATTAGGATTATTAGTCAAAACATTGACAATTCCAGCTGGAAATGACAACATCATGTCACCGTTGAGCTTGACCTGGCATCGTGTCTCGTCGCTCCCTTTGAAATATGAGTGAATGATCTCGTGGAATGCTACAGCAAGCGGAATCGTGTCAGCCAAGCCTATGGTCAGGGGCGACGGACCTCGAGATGACCCTACGGCCACACCAGCAGCACGGAATTCCAGACTGGCAACGCTATCTGCGCGCGATATCGTCGCGGGCGACATCCTGCCTCGGACTTCGCCTCGTCGCGATGGCGGTCTCGGAATAGCAATCGAGCCTGTTGGAGTTGAAGATGCGGACTGCTTCGGAGGCAACGCGGGTGTTATGTCACCGATCTCCGAAAACAAATCGCCTTCTGTAAAATCAATGTTTAAATTTAATTCTCTATCTATATTGTAAAAAAGAAAGTGAAAATTTCGAGTATATTCACTCGGGTATATATTTATTCAGTTGCAAGTAAGTATGCTGTAATTTTTGGGGTCGAACTTGAAAATTCAAGCTTGAACTGTAAAATTTATACAATGGATATAAATATATATCTGCGCAATAATATGATATTTTTGAAATAAGATTAATCTTTCATTTATGATTTTGTTTATAAATTATATTTTCTGAATACAATTATATTTTAACACAAAAAGTGATATGATAAAGCTGAAAATCCTACAATTAAATTCCAATGATCTGCAATCAATTCGAACTGCAAAAATTGGAATTAGATTTCTTATTTACCAATTATTTTCGTTTATAAATTGTGCTCGCTGATAAATTATAATCTATCAACGTGTACTTATAATTAAGTACAAAAACCCTTTATTTAGTTTTGAACTAAAAACGTTTAGATGTTTCGAAATTCGATTTGAATCATTTGAAATTGAATCTCTTATCAAATTCAAGCTTGATTATTAAAGCGACATTCTAATTTTCAAGTGACAATTTTTGGCTTTCAGTGCTATTTTCAAGCATGCACTAGACATTTCAAATACAGAATCAAATTTTACTGTTGAATTACACTGTGTATACAAAAATTTTGCCCAACTATAATTGATAATAGTTTGTTGTTATTTATAACAATAAAGAAGACAAAAAATAGATCTTTTTTTATAAAAAGTTTGCTTCTTTGAGGAGTGAAAATTAAAAAGACGAATATTCTTCCTATTTGAAATCAAACTTTTTCATTTGATTCATATTTTGTTATACTTTCTAGACTCAAAGGAACCAAAAATAGCAATCGAAAAGAGAGGAACGATTTCACAAAGCAGGTTTAACAATGGTTATTCACCTGTAAACTTGGAATGAACTGGTGGCGCAGATTGAGGATGAGTTTGCTGTGGGATTGGCGATGATGACATAGACATTGATGAGAGAGCAAGAGCCGGAGGACTTCGCAACGGAGCGTAAGGGTGACTGTTCCCTGTTGGAGTTGAAGCACTGGACGGCGTGCTGTTGGGGTTAAATAAATTTAGGCCTAACAGGTCTGAGCTAGGCTTGCCTCCCAGCTGCTGTGAAACGGACTGTGACCTCTTCATGTGAAGTTCTGCATCTGCATTCGAGCCTCGACGTCCCTTGAAAATCATCGTCTAAAGGTTGTATTAGTAAGCTTTCCTTCTTATTCCCACCATGTATGAATAAAAAAATTATTTTGTATACTTACTGTTGGAGCAGGGGACAGAGATAAATTTTCAACAGTCGCTCTCAGTTCATCCACGCTGGCGCTCATCGGAGCTCCCCCGTTACTCAGAGGCTTTATTTCAACCCGTATTTTTCTCTCCCGTTCATCTTCAGAATCCGTATCTGAACTCGAATAGAATCCCTTTTCATTTTCCCAAGGATCTGGTTTCGGTCTGATACAAAAACCATCTTCGTCTACTTCCGGTGTTGGACTCCCAGATTTCCTTCCGTCTCGGTCTTCCTTATCCTCTCTAAACAGGTAATACAAAAATAAAAAACAATATTCAATTCAAATATAAAAACATGTTAAACAAAAATTATATTTTCACTTATAAAAAGATGATTTTTATCATTACTAACAAGTCGGACTTTTCTTCTTTGTTGCTGTTTGTCTCCACAGAGTCTTTCTTCTTCTTTGCTTTCTCCTTCTTTCGTTTTTCCCTTCTACTTCTGAGAAACCCTGTGAATTAATTATTAGTTAATCAAAGCACGTTAAAAGGATCCAAACAATTAAAAAGTAACTATTTTCTACGAACAATTTCTTTTACTTTAGCTTGTTCTGATTGAAAATAGTTGCTTTCATTATTTTCAAACTAAAAGATTCATTCATTGACCAATTTAATTTATTTCTTTAGCTGTGATAACATTTGTATTTATTACGCATAAGTACATCAAATCTTTACTTTCCAAGTGGGCACAAACTAGCGCAATGTGTCGTGTGCGAAATCATATAGTCAACATGCTACAAAATTTAATAACTTAAATGAACAAAAAAAATTAGTTTCAGAAATCAAGATCTTAAACAAATCATCGTTACTTTTTATCAGCCGTACTTTTTACATTGTAGCGTTACAATATTGCAATTCTATTCTATTAAAAAATGAAAGATAACGTTCAAGTTATGTTATTCGTGATAGATATGTTAATGAAATTAATAGCGGAGGATAAAGTTGCTCTTATGAAATTGAATTTATCTCACTGTCCATTGGATTCCTATCGGCAACTATCCACTGGCTAATCATTGATTAACGAGCTAATTAACTAGTCAAACAGGGTTATTAAATAGCCAATAATGAACATACAGCCTACATACCACCACCACTGAATCTTAAATTGTTTTTCTAACAAATACCAATTTCTTTTTACCCCGAGGACAATTTCATAATAACGAAACCCAGTAATTTGATAATCAAATTCATACAAAGTCACATCACGCTGAAAAAACAAACGATCACTTGGAAAATAAAGGAGAGGTTTAAAAACTGGCAGGCTCACCTCAACCCCCTTCGGTAGACACTTCTAGTCTCAACGTAATTCAAGTCCATTTCCTTTTAATTATACAAGTCACAGGACAAACAAGTATACACGAAAAAAATGCTCGTCTTTTATTAAATTTCTTTTGCTTCTTTTTTCTCTCCGATCATCTCACGACTGACTTTGGGGACACGTATTTACAATAATCTCACATCAGAATGATGAAATTTGTCTAGTTTTGTTTTATGTGTTGTGAAATTTCACATGAAGTGTAATTTTATGGTATGATTCAACATGGATCTTGATTCATTTATTGTATATCCACAGTGTACACAATTTACATAAAAACAATATGTATAAGAAATAGTTGAATGAGTACTTTAACAAGCAATGCAATAACAAAAATTTTTGATTAAAAAAATTTGTACATTAAAAAAGGTTACACTGACGGTAACATATTTGTTTGTTCATAAATGATTTTGATTCGAAATTTAAATATTTTATCTCAACTTTATGAATTCTTGTTAGAAAAACAATTTAGTGACATAAAGTCATTTTACACTTGATCAAAATCGACTGCACCTAGCAGATTATTATTATTAGTCATTCGTACGTTATCTATTAGTGCTGAGTGAAAGCGTGAATGATAAAATTTGATCGCAATATTTCAAATTACGTTCTTGCTTGTATTGAAAAGAATGTATTTAGTGGTTTCAAAGAATGAGATGCATAGAGTTGTTACGTGTATCACATTTCCCGCAAATATACTCTCAGATAAAAGAATGCAGATATTGCTGATTTAGAGGATGTTAAGATGGGACATGAAACTCAGAAAAATAGTCCGTAGTCAAATTTTTGAAAAAATTTTGACTATCTTTAAGCTCAGATATTAATTTAGAATAGATAAAATAATTAATAAAGATGTACGAAGAATGCATTTTTTTGCAATAGTTTGAAATGAAATATCTCGAATTTGAATTTGTGAATTTCAAATTTGCTTAAAATTATCTACAAATTAGTATGGAGTAATTTCTTAGACAGAAATTAACAATATATTACAGAATTAGTTATAAATGTTAAAATTATTCATAATTAATTAGCATTTGGAATATGCAATTTTGACTGTACTGTACGTCCACCTTAATGATCACTTAAAAACGGTCGAAACTTAATTTTATCAATTTTTTTTTCAATAAATTAAAGTTTGCAAAAATGTGGTATCTCTTTTTTTTTACATAAAAATATTATTTTAATTATTCAATTTTTTAGGTCTGGAAAAACTGTCTAATAAGCGGTTCAAATCTGCATTGTTTTTTTCTCTCGGTATAGTATTAAAGCAAAAGCAATTACGTGACACTGGTGAACCGGCGAAGTCTGAATGACGATGAGCAAAGTGTATTATAATAATAATTGAAGCTTTGAGTTGCGTTGCTACGTTATAGCGTCGTTAGTATTAGTATACCTACGTTGGTTTTCTAAAAAAGTGCACAGCGGTGGAACCACAAAACTTGTTACCACTGTAAGCCAATACACCATTATTGTTTTACCTGATTGTGCTCAGAATTTGTTTTTTTCATCATTTATTTATGCATGGTAACACAAAAAAGTGACACATAACTGATTAGATCATTTTGTAATAAAAAAAAACACAGACAAACACAAATCAGACAGGCCCAAAAAAAAAAATATGAGAAATAAACTGGCAAAAAAAATCTGCTAGAATATGTTAGTTAAATTGTTATTTATACAAGTGTTAGATGTTAGTTTGTCTACATGAGTGATTGATGAAACGTAAAAAGCGATAAAAACGAAGGGACAAAAGTCACAAGATGTTGAATGTTGGTCTTTGAAAATGATTGCCTAGTGAGGTTGTGGATGAGACAAGACAAGACTTTAACGATTATTCATGATCTGATTATAAGCCGTTACATTTTGATCCTCTTAGAGGGTTCCTGGAGATGGAGTTGGAACCTGGAGGTGGAACGACAGGAGGCAGATTGTTTCCCTGAGGAGTTACGGGCGCCGAGCCAGACTCCGCTTGCTTCTGCCGTTCTGAAACAACACTCACAATTCACGTATGCGCTGACTGTGTTCCTCAATTGACCCTTTCTTTCAATGCCACCAGAATCGCCAAAACATTAAGCAAATTGTATTATTATCAAAAAAATCATTTGCGAACAAGATTATGTATCTGTGAAAATGATACAAAGTGAGTATCTGAAATTGAATTGTCCTCCACCAGGTAGCAAATTATCTTGCTGCAAGCAATAAAGCGTTGACTTTTTGTTATGAATCATTGTTGTGGATAAGTGGCTATTGTTGATTAATTGATTGCATCATTATGACGTGAAGATAAAAGTCGGAATCGTAACTGAGTCGTGTCCCCTTTGAATGAAGAAGAAATCGGTTGGATTAAACGAGCAACCTACCCTGGGAGTTGGACATGAACAAGTTGAGTAGCGAAGTGGTACGCCGGGAGGCCTTGTTCACAGGGACTTGTTTATCCTTGTCTTTGGCCTTTACCCTTTCCCTGGTTTTTATAAACCCTCCCCTCTTTTCTACATCATTTGTCAAAGATCGTGTCGAAACGTTACCAGCAACGCCTGTGTCACCATTGGTCCCTTTCGATGCTTCCTTCAAGCTTGACGATTCCGACACGTTGCTACTCCCATCTGTCGGCAAAATCTGGCTGCTAGTTATTTCGGCTAAATTTGTCAGTGTCTCCTCGTAAGCAATCACCGCTAAACAAAATAACATTTCATTATCAATTAAATTCTCTTTTTTTCAAAATTACTTATCATACATACAAAAATAACAACCTGGCCTTTCAAAACCCGTGTGTTTCGTTTGCACAAATTGCTCCAGAAGCTTTTCCACCGTCATGTCCAGACACTGACGTTTGAAATCGATGTGAACTTGTCCCACTTGCTCGTGGTTCGACTGGAGAACGTCGGTATAAATATTTAAAAACTCTTTCATGTGTTTCAAGTGCGTCTCTTCGATGTTTTGAAAGCGCTACAAAATTTTGAAATGAACATTTCAATAATAAATAATTTGTATTAATTGTAATATAATATTATACAAGGCAGAGAAAATATATATTTGTTGCGTATAATAACCTTGCAAGCTTGTGTCATCTTTGTCTCAAAATCATTTCTTATAACGGTATATTTGTCAACGAGCACTTTGTAATCATCCTGAACTTTTTTAAATTTGACCTCAGCTTTTTCTAATTCACGTTGACTTGTATTGTCCTTGCGTAATTTTTCCAATTCAAGACCCCTTTGTAAATAAATGTCCTTAGCTTTTTGAAGTGTTACTGTTATACTCTGAATGCTCTGTACCAGCTCGAGAGTCGATGATTCTTCTTCTTTCACCTAAAATAGAAAATAACACTTTCATCATTCAAATTTATCATTCATGGGAAATTGATAACAACTTAGACTGACAGATGCAAGATCAATTGATCAGATTGTAATCGTATCTACAAATTGATTGAGTTAAGAAACCAAGTTTAAAATCGTACGTTTTCAAGTGGGCGTTAACTGATAACAATAACGTTTGTTCACCAACGTTTTTTCGTATCAATTTGTCGCTTTTAAAAAGGAAACGTCAACAAGTTTGGTATCACAAAATTGATAGAACCTTCTCAGACGAATCTACAATCCAACGTTACCCTTTTAATTTAATTAATCAACTTGATAAATACTCCTCAAAATGACTATCCGTCAGAGAATCGTGTCCTTGATCTTGCGCGACGACAAATCATGTCTCTGATTGCACTATACCCTCAACACGAGTAACGCAATTTTATTATATTGATTGATACACTGCCTCTTTCAAGGACACTCAGTGAAAGTAGTTTTTTTTAGAGACGCAATACATTTAATAAACTTGATGCATTTTTTGTCACACGCTTGAACATGATTACTGATCGAAGTCAAATATACAAATTGCAATCACTTTTTATTAAAATAGTAATTTTACATATTCAATTCATGATATTGGATCAGTCATTTCAACGACTGATGAATTAAGAAGACGCCTCAGAAAAAAATGGACAAAATCTGTTTTTACAATTTGTTTTTATAGTTCTTCTAAACATATTTAACAAAAATTAAAGCAAAATCCATTAACAATTACGGTACGCAGCTTTTGTCAAAGATAATCTTATTTTTTAATAATTATTAACAAATAAAATGAACAATTCATTATTTTTGGTATTTTTCATACACGACCTTGGTTATATTTACTAAGAGAAACATGATGTAAAAAGAATTATAACAATTGATCCAATATTGATAGTTTTAGCATTTTTTAGCGTTTATGTGAAATTTTCATAAAATTTGAATCACGTATTCTGCCCAATAACACACATTTGTAAACAAAATTGTAAAAAATTGATCATTCCGTTTCTGAGATATTTGTCTCTAAAACTGGAAGTTTTTGCATAACGTCGGTGTCAAAACGGACATTTTTTTATTTCAATCAAACGAGATGTCAGATTTTTTTCAAAAAAACTAACACAACTAACTTAAAATATTGAGGATTCTTGACATTCAAATAAAATAGTACTTCAAGATTCCCTTTTTCTATTCCACTATAATTTTTCTTATATTCTTTATACAAATTCAAAATATTTTATTTTTGCTTTGATTATGACGCTGGAAACATCTTAAGGTGATATGTCATATGTATATTCTGTCTCTCTGGTACAATTTAGTTATTTATCTTATTTTTGACAAATAATTTAAAAAATAGTTCGTTCAGTGGCTTTGTATACCTTGGAAGAAGTGTTTACAGTAACAAAATCAATTTTGACTGCATTGCATATTCTTGACAGACAATTGGAACAACAAAATGTGTCAAAAAAATAAATTTTTATTAAATTATTCGTCACAAAATGATGAATCAATAAAATAACTAAATTGTGCCAGAGAGACATAATGTCTCTATGCCATTTCACCTTAACAAACGAAAATGTAAGAATGAGAAGGACCAAAAAAAATGATTTCATACAGCCTTATGTTTTTTATGGAGTTCGTCTGAGTATTTGGAGACATCTTTGATAAGCTCCGAAACTTTGTGAGCCATCTGCAGATGTAAGCCGGCGAGCTTTTCGGCAGCTCCTCGGAGGGCGGCCCATATCGGAGCAAAAGTACCCTGGGTCGTGCCACTGTTGCTCGCCTGTTTCGCAACCTTGCTCAGGAGCTTGTAATTGTTCTCCTCGATGGTCGAGCGCTCGCGCAGAAAATCAGCCAACTCTTTGCTCGCCACCGCTCCATGCTTCATGTTATGGTACAGTACATCAAAGCCATTATTTTTTTCACCCTGCGAACAATCAGACTGCATTTTATTACTTTGATATTTATGTTAGATAAGAAGGAGCTAAATTCAAGTCGGAATCATAAACAAATCACTTGCAACATAATCAAAATCTACATTTGAGGGACGCGAAAAGCGACACTAACGAACCCAAATGACGTACATCCGTATCGCTTATCAAGGAACAGTAGGATGCTAAATGTCGCTAATCGCCCCACTCTCAAATTCTACACACCATTGTTCGACTTCAACTTATCAATTCGAACTTGAACATTTTTCTTTTTCAACTGGACAGAACAAAAAATAATAAACTTAACAAATAACAAGACATTTTATAAATAAATTTTACTTTACTCCCTCACGGATGAAAATATATCTCCCAAAATATATTCTATTTTATATTTTATAAATTTATATAATGGAATTTATGAAAAAAATATAAATTAAATATCATTCTTATTGCCGGAACATATTTTTTACACGAAAAATATATTTTGTTTATATTTTCAAAATATATTTTCGTCCGTGCGGGCTGACTTATTACTTACTAACAATTGATACATAACAAATTTCTTTAGCAACATATATAAGTGTGCTTAACTTTTGTTCATAATAATTTGTTCAATTTTCCCAAGTCTAAAATACGATGAAAGTTTCATTATTCGCAAATCATTTGTTGAGAAAAACGATTGTTTACGTTGTAATGTAAAAGTGAGAAATAAATGTGAAAATAGTTGGAACATTGATGAAAAGCATAAAAACTGAATTCATCAATTCGTCAATAATGGACTTTTGTGATGATAAATAGAGAAAAATAGAAATGATCTATGCATCGCGGGGGAATAAAACGGCAACGAGCAAATCAACGAAAATAGTCTTTACGTTCGGTTTATAGTGCAACATCTCAAAAATGAATTTATCAGCAATGTTTGTTTGCGTTTCAAGTTTAGTTTCAAATAAAGTTTCTATTGTTAACTCGTGTTTAACAAACTGTTTCTCATATTCGTTTGAAATTTATTTGACGTTCGCATTAAAATATAACAAAAATGTAATCTTTTGAACAAAATAAAAAATTGTTATAATAAAATTAAAAAAGCTGTGTGTTATTTGTTATGGTTGACCGTAGACGGTTCATGTTGGGATTAATGCTGACCCTAACGTATTTTAAATTGCCAATCTTGGTAGTTGTCTGTTAAAGTTGTGTTTTATTATCATGATGATAATTAAATTTCGACTCAAGTGGACCGATTTCAAGAATTGAACTGTTATTTCAACATACTATGTTGCAGTAACTATTCTAAAATCATTTGAGATTTTGTCAAGAAAGTAAATAATGCGTCTTTTCATACAAATCAGTAAGATTAATGTTTAATGATCACGCAAAAAAATAAATTCGAAAATATAATATGTATAAATAATCGCAAAACCCGATTAGACTTGAAATTGTATGTTATGTTATATATTTTATGGTATAACAATTAATTTATATAAATAAAATATTATTATACATTATTAAATTTTATAAATGATTTATTATAAAATATTCATATATTTTATAGTAAATTCCAAAGAGTTTCAAGTCTGATCGGATTTTGCCATTTTCTATAATAAATTCTATAAATATTAATATTATTATAATATTCAATGTAAATATTCCAAATGGAAAAAAAATTTTTTGTTTATTCGAAATTTTATTACATATATAATGCATTATATATTTTTTTTTATAGCAAATCTTATTGAATTTCAAGTCTGGTCAGGTTTTGCAATTTTTTATATTCAATTTTCCAATGTATATTAAGTTTTTTGATCGAAAACAATGTTGATTTTTCGGTGTTTTAGTAAATTTGTTCTAGTTAACTGTTTATAATTTTTGTTATACAACTAATAGAATTATGAACATATAGGGTTAGAAAGTTAATGACAAATCGATACAAAATGAAAAAAGTTTGCAATAAAAAAATGCCAAAAAGAAAAAAGAGAAAAAACATTCGAATAATAATTGAATATCTTTAGTTACATGTCGAGTTACGCAAACGACGCATATGAGTGTATAGTATGTATAGTATAGTGAGAGAGCGGCGCGTTCATGCTTTGTTTACATTTTGAAACGGTACTCCAATGCGTATATGGATAAGTATTTTTTGAACATCTCTGCATAAGTAAATAATTTATAACAAATTGTATTGCAATTTTTTAAACAATTTCAATTAATGTAATGACCAAACTTGATGTACTGCTTAAAAATAAATTATTCTTGTATACCATTCGATTTCAACTTTTGCATTGCTATTTCGGGTTGTATAATATTCTGCAATACTAAATCTTACATAGAAGTAACAAATCGAGTATGTACTGACAATCTGAACTACGATAATCTATTTTCTCTAACTGATGACGATGATCAACAAACGCAATGGATACCCTTAAGATGAATTTATCAACTACAATAATTAATTAATGAATTAATTTTTTTATAAAGGCAGCAGTACGCAGCTGATAGAGCCTTATCTATAAACATGTTTTAATAAAGCAATATGAATTTCAAGTAACATTTTTGTAAAAGAAGTAACACATTTCATAACATCACAATAATATTTATTTATATTAATAAATAAGTATTCGTAATGAGGGAAGGTATCAGAATATCAGATTGTACTTTAATTTTCATGATTAGCATAGTTATAAAAATAATAAATTCTCATCTCATAATGTATAATAACAATCTTTTCAACTCATAACAGAATGCATTTTCAGAGTAACAAAATAAGCCTAATAATTGTAGTATTCGTTTACAAAGTCTGACAATTGTACTGATGTGCTCATTATTATTATTATTTTTTTTCTATGGTCAACTGATTGAACAATTTAAAAAAATACATTTTCATTCTCTTCGATTATTTCAACTGTGTATAACTGATTTTGGAAAAACAACCAAAAGAAGTACATCATCTTCCAATAGTGCGTAAAAGAAAGTTCTGCAATTTGAAAACTTGTTACACATGGGGACCCAACCAAACGACCTCGTTTGAAAAAACCTTTCCAGACACCTGATCAACTTTAATAGGGCCTTGCAACAAATTACAATGTACTCCAAAGCATCATATAATTACACGTCGTCGTCAAATTCAAGCAAATAAAATAAACAATGATAAAATGTTGTTTTTTTTTATAATTATGCTGTTAATTTATTGTTATTGAATTTGATTGTTAACAGTGGATAATATCAAATAGACACAACTTATAAATATAAAACCTATACTAATATACTTGGTGAATTGGATTGGCGGATACAACTTGGTCAGACATTATTATAAGAAAAAGAAAAACAAAATGTTCAATTACATAATATCCGATAGGAAAAAAGGGAAGACGGAAAAGATGAATGTGATAATAAGCGGCGTATAAAAATAAATATAAACGTGAAAAGGCTTTGGATGAGTTGAAATGATGTGAAAATTGTGGACGAGGTGTGTTGAGACGACGCGAATGTCGATGCGAGATATGAATCTGTCAAGTAAGCTAACGCATGGATTGTGGCGTCAAAATGTGTGTTGCTGGAGTCGCACGGACTGATAAGAGAAAGAGAAAGGATTGGCGTATGGGACAAGTTGAATCGGAAGCAGGTGCAAGGGGCGAGGGATGGGCAGCAACGCCAACGTCTAACCTCAATACTCACCCAAAAGTAGTCCGTAAAATCGACGGTCATGATGAGCCGCGAAATGTCACACCATCACATCGTATCAACAAAATCGCGCGCGCCACGTTACGCTGCGACTCTGGTCCAAGCCATCCGCAACTTGCACTCGCGCCAACTAGGCTTGCTATCGTTGTTCGTTCGGGCGGCAGCACTGCACGATCATCATCATCATCATTGCGACAGCACCATGCGCCCTAGCTAATTAAGTGCGCGACCTGCCTGTACACCGCGAACGACGCGACATCTCGCGGACAACCCAACTGTTGTTACGCAAATTGTTTCTCGGCGGTGGTAATTCTTCGGTGCATACAAAATAGGTCGTTTTGCAATTTCAAATTTTGAATGAACCTTATTTTTTTATCTAACATGAAACAAAATTTGAAATCATTAGGTTTTTACATTTTTAATTCGACTTTTAAAAATAATTGTTGATG
Organism: Trissolcus basalis; assembly: GCA_025266255.1. NCBI lineage: Eukaryota > Metazoa > Arthropoda > Insecta > Hymenoptera > Scelionidae > Trissolcus > Trissolcus basalis. The sequence goes on from JAAMPD010000180.1 coordinate 19,723, forward strand.
TATTGGAAATTTGCGATATATAATTGATAATTTGAGGTCAGGAAACAATTGTTTGAATTAAACAATTACGAATGTTTATTATTAAACTTGTAAATAACTGTCTGTTTTTTGTATAGTGTGTATGTAAACAATTAGAGGGCACTCTGACAGTTTTCAAGTTTTTAATAGTTTTTATTAAAACAATTGACAAACAACTAATGTTCGTTGAATGTGTGGAAATTCGGAACCTCGTAGATGGATGAAATTTACAGTTGAGTATGATGTTGAAAAACCCACTTTTTCTAAGTTTGGGAAAAGTATAGGAAAGTGAAAAAGAAAAAGAAAAATTACGTTAATCAAACTACAATTTAATGACTATATATATCACATTTTTAGGAATTGCTAGTTCTGAATCACATAGTAGTAGTATGAATATAGTATAGTTATAAAACAGCAATTAAAGTTAGTCAAACTAAAATTTGATGACTATATGAATCACATTTTTTATAAAGTAGAGTAGACTAGAAGGAAGCCTAAAAATCATCTCTGAATGTGATAGATTCATCACTCTCGATTGAGATGTCGCGACAATGTAACAATGGCGAGGATCTTGGCTCATCCAGGTCCTCCTCCGTCGCGGAATTGGTCCTGGACAGATCGCTCTTCAGCGAGAAAATCCCGCTGGAGTCGGTCTCAGACTCGGGAAGTTTGGAGCACCGAGGGGACTTTTATTTTTGGAGAATTACCTCCTCTTCGTCACTTTCCGCGTTGAGCCGCGGATGCAATTGCTCTTGAATCTGCAATAAAATAGAATAAAAACCAACTTTTACTAAGAAATTTTTTTAAAAACATATTTTCCCTTCCCACTTTTCCTAAGTTTGGGAAAAGTATAGGAATATATAAAAAAAACATTTATCTTACCCACTTTTCCCAAGTTTAGGAAAAGTATAGGAAAATATTTAAAAAACAATATATTTTCATATATAATACTAACTTTTTTGGTGTTTTATAGAATGGAGCGTATAGGGAGTCTTTCCCGAACCATTGAGTTTTCAGTGCCCCTTGAAAAGATTGTAGGGGAGATGATATTTGGCTAGCCACTATCAGGCGTCGTGTTACCAGAGTCTGCACGTCCTCGGCGGCGGTTTCTGTGCAGAGACTGTGCAAGAGTCTCTGATGATACCTGAGAAAAGAAAAGGTCTATGAATTACGAGATTTTTTTTTTGATTTTTTGTATCCCCACCTTTCCTAAATGTAGGAAAATTTCGGGAAATTCTCTTACTCTTTCGTTAGTCGAATCATATATAATGGGAGGCGGTTCCTGGAGACTGTCGTGTAAGAAAACCTTTTGTAGTTATATTTTCTACGTTTTTATTTTTTACTTTTTTAATTTATTTTTTTATTTTTGTTCAACCCCACTTTTCCTAAATATAAGAAAAGAAGGGAGCGTGCATTCTTGACGTTGTACAACAGGTTGCACAATGTCGCAATCCTCACAAAATAGTTTGACATCTTCATTGTCCACGTAAGAATCTTTCTCAAACGAGTCCTCGATCGGTTGCGGGAACACGAACCGGTAATAGTGGTATATTTTTTTGTAGCGTTGATGTACAGTCAGGTAGACGACGTCCCCACGTATATCTTGGGCATCCTGGGGGGGGGGGGTACTCTTCTTGGATCACTTCCGGCTTTTCCTCCGCAAGTTGACACCGCAAAATTGATTTGGCAACGTAACAAGTTATAAACTCTTCCATTGTGTATAATATTGACGTGACAAATTTAGTTCGCCCCTGTAAATAATGAAATTATTTACACGTTTATAAGATGTAATTATTTTTTTCATTTTTCGGTCACCCCACGTTTCCTGAATAACGATAAAGTGGGGAAAAACTTACTTTTCCTAAATAACGATAAAGTGGGGAAAAACTTACAGGTCGCTGTATTCCGTCGTTTGCATGTAGAATTGAAACGTGATTGACAACAAACTTACATTGTGTACGCGGAGTCTAAGCTTCAAACATTGTATAATAATAAATAAATAAATATTAGTAATTTATACAAATTCTATGAAGAAAATTGAATTGTTTGTTAATTGAAATTTTGAATTCGAACTTGTTCAGATGGTGTAATTTCCTTACTTCCTCATCAATTTTGTCAAAGTTATACCTAAATGTTTGGAAAAAGTAAAAAAAAATTTAGAGTGCCCTCTTATTGTCATGCCGAGTGTATTTCAAACTAATTTTACATGTTTTCGAAAAATTTATATTTTAAGTTGATTGTAAAAACTATTCGTTATTATTAGAAAAAAAAAAAAAGATGCAAGTATTTTATTTATTCTCCTACGAGACTGTTAGTTGAATAAGAATTAATTTTTTTTTGTTTTACGCTCCCTGGTGAATTTTAATTCTTCATTGCATGTTTTTCCCATAAAGTTTTTCTTGACAGCAAATAATTAAAACATTCTATTTCATTAATTCTGATCAGTTTGATGTAATTCACTAATTCTGAATACTATTTAATATACAAAATTCTCAAGCCGACTTAAAGCTGCTAAATATTTTAGATTATTTAAAAAAATGGCTTACAAAATGTTGAATTAGAATTATGTTACTGACAGCAGAGAAAAAGTAATCCGACTCGATTTCTAAACAAATAATAAATTTGAAATATCAAACTTCAAAATATAATCGCTAAATTTGTACTTGTTTAGATTGCTTAAGCACAAAAATTGAACATATTGGAAGCATTATTGAAAGGGTTATTAATAAAAAATAAAGATAATAGCTTGGAAATATTTAATATTCATTTATTACACTATAATCAAATAGTCATAATCGTGTATAATCTTATATTAAGTATTGTTATTATTTTACATTTTGTATTTTTTTTCTGGTGATTCAAAATAACATGTAGTTTCTACTTATTTACAGACAAAGTGCAATGTATATAATAATACTTAATAAAAGTTTTTTGTTTGTTTTCTATATTACAAATTTATCTCTTGATAGAGAAATTTATTTTCTGTAACATATAAAGATATAAAGTTTGAGTGTACAAGATCACTTGCACACGACTCATTTAATATTCGTTCAGACTAACGCCGACATTCATATACACCAGTTATATTATAAGCATTCACTCTTACTTTGCCTTTAATCTATCAATGATTGAATTGTCGAGTCAAAAATTTACAAGTCAATTTGAAAAAAAATGTTCTCGACATATAAGTATAAACTAATATTGTACAACTTTGGAGGAATGTTGTTGATGGCATAGCACCAGCTTTCATTTCACTTGTCTTTATTATTTATTCATTTTTTTATCATTATTAATATATGGATTACTCGAATTGCAATGGCACTTTACACAATAAAATAGCGTCTATCACGTGTTTATACAAGTATATAATTTTGTGAATGATGCATCATAATGATTGTGTATGTGTAACAAGAGTTACAATCATCTTACACATACATAAACATTCGACGCCATATATATCTATATACATATATCTCATATTTTTTTTCTTTTCTGTTCTCTTAACAAAATTGTCTGTGTAAAAAGCTATTCCCAATAACATAGCAACAATAACAACAATCCACTCGATTTCTCATTACAATCATTGTGACTTTTTTTTTAGTTCATCCACTTTCGACAATTAGCAGCGCCACAAGCACATGCTATCTTGTGCTGATCATCTTCGATATCAAATTTGTAGTCATACGCTAACTGCAATCACACAAACAAATCAACAATTAGTCCAAATTCGTATCATTCGTATTTGACAACACACATTATGCAATACAAACCTCTTCTCCTCGTGAGATTCTTCTCTTAGCAAAAATAATTATTCTCAGGTCACGTTCAACTTCGACAGTCTCTGCAACGCAATTGGGATTGCACGAATGATTGATGTAACGAGCCAGACCGCCACAAAGTGTCGCGTCCACAACTCGTTCTTCATCCAAACGAAACATATATATCCCACGGTTCTGTACAAAAAAAATAACAACGTTTATTACAACCAATGTAAACTAACCAACTTTGGATATATTTTTAAAAATTGAAATAAACTGATGAATTACCCTAGCCTCATATTGTTTCTCCCTTGTCTCAGCGAGCTCAGATCGAATGATCTCGCCGATGTACTCAATGACCATGGTGTGTTTCTCGAGGTCCCTTGCAGCATACAAACCCAAACCCTGGATCTTAGACCGTGCGAGGTACACATTATTGCGCCATTCTTGTTTCATTTTCTTGTACTGCGAGCTCTTCGAGTGGACAAACTGCTTGGAATAAGGACAAGCGACCTCGCCAGCCGAATTAGCCGTGGGAACAAAAGTTCCACGTCCGAACGAGGCCACTCTCTGAGTGTGTGGTCGTTTCCAAGGCAGCTGGTGCCTAAGTCGGGCTTCTGTCCTCGCACTTCCTGTTGGGTTTATAGCTAGGGGCAACTCAAGAAGTGGGTTTCGTCCATATTTAAATCTATAACAATTAAAAATAACATGTTAACATAGTGATTTCAACATTACTGTTTATATACTTGTTGTATTTTAATTGCTTGTCTCGTACCTATAATCGGTAAGCGTTTCGATGCCAGGTAAACTTTCTAAAACTTTTACAACCGCAGGTTCGGTCAGACCAAACAGATCTTCGCCAGAAATATAACGAGGAAACAATCTGACTCCGCCAGTGGTCTTTCGCAAATCTGCCAGCGGCTCTAAGATGCGGTTCCAAACTGCGCGGGGTGTCGAATCGCGTAGTTCCACGTCCGCTTGCGGTGGTTCCTGCACAAGAACTCGGAACTCAGGCCGTCCAAAGACATCGTGAATCGAACAGACGTAGCGACATCGTTTGTTTGGTCGTCGCATGCTCCAGTAAAATCGGACCACTTTGTATCCCACCGGGTAGATGTAATTGGGCGTGTGGAAGTTTGCAAGTTGATGCGGTAACAATTGACCCACACTTAGGAAGATCAAACTGCCAACTCGCAAGAGGTGATTGTGTTCCGAGTGGTGCATCACTGCTGCAACTTGTCTGTTTTCATCACGATTTACAAACACACGTCTATAGACTGACAGGGTCGTCAGTTCATTATCCTTTTCGTTTTTCGGAATGTGTTGTGGACAGTATGTAGTCTGAAATCATAAATACAAAATATTAATTTCTTGTTTTTTTTTTTTTTTCATTCGTTTGAATAATTTTGTATGTTCTTAGTGTGTTTGATATAATTCTTACTTTGTCCTTATAAAAGACGCAACCATCTTTGACCGCACAACCAAGATGGTAAATGTTGGTGCATCTGGTTTTGAAACACTTGACGGTAGGTCCAGATTTTTCACAAAGAACGCACGTCGCAGCTAAGCTATGTTGTAAGGCAATGTTCAAGTTCATGAGATCTCCTTTAGTAGTCTCGTATACATCGCCAGACCACAAAGCACAGTTCAAGTGTACCCATTTGTCCACGTCAAAGTTAAGGAGACGTGCAGGTCCGTCTGAGGCACCGTCTCCTTGACCTTGACAGAACATGCATCTTCGGCTGTCCTCCGTCTTTGCTGGTAAAACGGTTATAGCCGAGCGGAAAAGCATCTGTAATCATAGACTCATTAATTTTCTTGTTCAGTTGTTTATTGATTTGGCATTTTTCAATGCTAAGAGGATGTCAAAATCGATAATGAAGTTTGAATTCTGAATTTGTCATGAAAACTAAAATTTGATGATTTTATGGGTTAATGATGAAAACATATATCGAATTTGATATCAGACTAATGTTTAGTCATCGATGAGTAATTTGAAATATATAAAAAAAAATATTGATTGTAAAACGCAGTCACTAATTACAATCGTATTTTACAATCAAATCTCTACGTTTTACATCTAATTCAACAATAAGAGAATCGTATGAATATTCTTCAACATACTTATATATGTTTATATTTGAGAAAAATGCATCAATTAACAAAAATGTAACAATGTCAGTAATGTAGGTCGCACATCGACTTTGACATCCTCTAAAGCCTATTTGAATATATAACAAACCTCGGTGATTTCACGATCAGTCGGTTTCTTATATTTTGTCGTGGCCTGAATTGCACCCATCATCCAGCTCTTATATCTCACCCCCTTCCAAAGTTTAACTGGCGGTTGTGATTCCATCGACTCGACATCATCATTAACCGAGTGCTTCTTCGCTCGCTTTTCATCAAAATCATCCCTCATGGAGTAAACACCATGGTCCCTCTTTTCAAGCTTGATACCAAACTCGCCAGAATCAGCATGCAATGCCGATTGATCAATATCCATCTTCTCCAAGCCAGCCGTTTGCTTGTACATCAATTTCTTTTCGTGTATTTTTCTCAATTCATCGTCAAGCGTCTTGGATTGTGACTTCTGATACAAATGGTCAACAATTGTCGCCGCTTTATCTTGGATGTTTACTGGCGTACGATGCATCAACGCAAATTGCATGTAACAACCTGCCGAACAGAAATAAAGCTCTTCCCCGGACTCTGCTTCTTCCTTACTTAAAAATGGCAGATCTGAAACTTTTTTTCGTATCAGACTATTCAGAATTACAACGTCACAGTGCCGACAGAACTTAGCCGCTCCATTGAGAATACTCTGAATGTCAATCGGAGCTGAAAATGAAATAAAAATATTAAAGTATATTCGAATTTAAAATATGTTATATAAAAATTATAGATTAAAATATAAATAAAATAACCGAAGATGTTTTTTATTACCTCCTTCTTTACCATCTTTTCCTTTGGTTCTGTACAGACCGAGTTTTTTGACTCGGCGGTGTTGTGGTTCTTTCGACAATTTGATAGCCAGATGGTGGAGCAATGTTTAATATATTAGCGAGATCTTTCAAAACGCCCATAATGTCGTCGGCAGCTTGGCTATTAAGAGTCAGTGTAACCGTTACATTCCCGTTCTCGCGTAAAGGCACTGGTAGTGATTTGCCCATTCTAGAAAGGCTGTTCAATAAATTGTTCATCAGTATTTATCTTCTAATTATTTTTTATAATAACTAATGATTAAATTAGACATTAACCTTGATACTCCGTAGTTCTCTTTGTCTTGCTTAGTTATATCTTTAATGACATGCCCAGGTTTTAGGCGAATGGGAATCGGAGATACAAGGGGAATGACAGGCGAAACCCGTTTCAACCACTCAGATTCATCGTCAGACTCGTCTTCAATCAATCGCAATCCTGGAAACCGATGAACAAACTCCGGAATCACGCATTCAGGCGACGAAGAACTGACTATCGTATCGGGTGTGTCAATGTCCCTTGTCATTGTCAACGAGTTCTCTTTTTTCTCATCAGCTGAAATAAACAATACACCGTTAATATTTGCAATAAAAAATATATAAAAATACAACAATAACAATATAAGAATATACACTGAGAAAAAAAGATGTCAATTTTTGACTAACTCTCAAGCAATCTTTATCAAAATGAAAAAAGTAAACACCAGGCAAAAAAAACTAGATTTACAAGCAGATTTTGCTTGAAAAAAAAAATTTCAACTGTCAAAAAAAAAGTTAACTTTAGCAAACAAAAATCTAAAAGCTAAGCAAAAATTTCTTGATAACCGAGAGATTTAAACTTACAAAAAAAAATTTGTTTCTGCTTTTCTTTTTAAACATATTCTACCATATTTGTTTCCCAGTGTAACAATACAACAAACAATTATCAATTGAAACATACAATCATCCAATTTCAACGGAGGGAATTCCTCTTCATAAAATCCACGTTGTGTTGAGACCGGTGGAGGTGGGGCCAACGGTTCCAAATCTCCAAACGGTTGAGTATTGTAATGGTCAGATATGCTTGCAAGAGAAGCATGACCGTATGCGCCAGTCAGATCGCCCATCCTAGTGTTGTAATCCTTAAGGCTACCAATTTTCGAGAGATTCCCTGAGCCGTAGATCGGACAGACACCATAATTCTTGCTGAGTAGAGGTTCCGACGACGCCATTGCTGGCAACTGTCTCAGCTGGATCATTAGATTGTCTATGAACGTGTCGTAGTCCTCGTCCAAACGCGACATCTTTCGCGCACGCTTCTTTTGCGGCACGATCGCCGCGTCCTTGCCCTGAATTTGCTGCCTGCGCTTTTGTTGGTACGTTCTACGTTTCAATTTCTTGAGATCTACGAAAACGAAATTTATTCATCAATACAGTTAATTCAACCACAAAACAGCCATCGAACAGTAAATAAACTTGTTTTCATTGTGCATGTTCTTATCAGAGAATCTTGAAAATCTACGATAAGAAAACTTTCGATGAACTTGATATTTTGATAGGACAAAAAATACGTGATCAGAGATAAGCTGGAAAGTTTGATCGAATGATAATTCTTACCAGTTTTATCGTCCATGTTAACATCGACAATTTCTTCTTTGGTAGCAAGGAAGTCTTTGGTATCGTTGATCTGCATGGGCGTGCTCGAAGATAATAGGACTTGGTCGACAATTTCTTTCTTGACCTCGACTAAAGGCACTGTATGTTGTGCGCCTTGCGGCTGTTGCTGAGGTTGGGGCTCTGGGCCTACGGTTTGCACGCTGAGCATGGTTCGCGGCTGGGCCGTTGTCATCACAATCGTCTGTGACAACTGGGGTGCAGGACTGGTGGCGCTCAGAGGTTGAGGCACTGTTGGTGATTGTTGCATTTGAGGTTGGGCAACGACCTGGCTCTTTGGGGGCACTGCGATTGTCTGCATTTGCGAGCTCGTCGCGCAGACCAACGTCGTCGGTTGCTGTGTGCTCTCAGCCGTCACCGTCGGAGCAGTACTTTTTGCGCCACTTTAGCTACAAAAGTCTTGAAAGGCGGTGTGTTCGATTGCGGAGCTTCAGAGGGCGCTGTCGTTGCCACAGGTTTGGCTGCCTCCACTGACGAAGGCACAGTCGAGGCTTCCAGGTTAGTAGATTGGATGGGCACTTGAACGGTCTGTTTAGCCAGTTGCGACACGAAGCTGACCTTGGTTGGCGGTGACGCGGAACCGGAAATTTTGAGATCTATGCTCGGTTTTGAACACTCGCCACCCTCGGCCAGAAAAGAAGTCTCCTTGATGATCAGAGACTGTTTGGTCACAGGGCTGCTCAGAGTCTGCTGCTTGTTGCTCTGGGAAACGTTTTCACTGATGAACGAGGGGATCAGAGATGCTACGGGGCGTGCCACCGGTGCATCGATCGGAGAATTTGCGATGTTTTGTAACAGCTGCTTGAGCAGCACGTTTTGCGATTCCTCCATACGGTGCATCGGGCCTCCTGCCGTTGATGTTTTCGGTTCCTCAGATTGAGTTGAGGATATTGGTGATTTTTCACTTGTCACTGCTTTCGTTGCTGTAACATCTGTGCTCTCTTTTTTAGCTGTTGATTGAAAAAAAGGCAATGTCATTAATTTATAAAATTACATTTTATAAATACGAAAAAAAAGTGTTATCAATAGAAAATGATTGTCAGATTTTTATGGTACCTTCTATTTCATTGAGTTTAGAGTCGATGGGTAAAAGTTGTGTTGTTTTATACGGAGGTTGTCCGGAAGTCAGTTGTGAATGAAGTAGTGTTGAAGTGCTCTGAGACAATGTTGATTGTAAAATGCTCGTAGTAACATTGGTAGTGTTTGCAATTGTCGTCACCATTGGCGGGATTATTGTGCGCACACACTGTTTAGATGACGACGTAATAGCAGAGGACGTCGCATTGGACGTGACAACAACGCGAGTGGGACCCGTTGCACCAGAGCTCACCTGTGAATTTAAAACATAACGTTATGAAAATCACTTTCTTATTACTAATTTCAACTTTTTAAGGTATTTTTCAATAATGTAGGCAAAAAGCTTATATTTTGAATTTTTTAAAACATACAGAGAAAATTTTAGTGAATAATGAAAAGAGAATGCTTTCGAACGATTCTCATATTTTGTGGGTATAAACTTTTGGATCGAATTGTACAAAACCGACCAATCACAATCAGCCATTTTTAACTTACAAATTAAGTTAACGCGATTCCACCTAAACTAGACGGTCAATATTTTTTAAACTTTGCCAAATGAATAACACTAACAAAATCGATTTTTAGAAACAAATATCTCAGAAACAAAATGATCAATTTTTCTACAATTTTGTTAACAAATGTGACAATTAAACAAATTAAACAGAACACGTGATTTAAATTATAAGAAATTCCCTCCTTTTAGCTGGGACTTTTTACTAAATTTTTAGTTATTTATCTAAATATATTTCGACGAGTTACGAACTCTTACACAAATTAATACACCATAGTATTCGTGATGAACATAGTTATTATCAGAAAAATATCAGATTTCACATTAAAATTTGTTCATTTTAGTTGTCTAGATGAAGTTATAAACAATAGACAAACATAAACCGGAACGAAATATACAGAAATGACATAAACAAATGTAACAAACCTGCAAGATGGTATGAACATTGGGGGTTCGTTGCAAAGCCGATGAATTAGGCGGCATGACGGAAGTGAGCAAGTTACTAGTTTGCGTGAGGACCGTATTAGCTCTGAGTCCAGCTATGCTGGGTTTGGCACCAGCTAGCATCGCATTGAGCATGGCGTTAGAAGTGATGGAGATGGCAGAATTGACAGGCCTGGAAGTGACGATGGTCGGTTGGTTGCTCAAAGTCGTGAGCCTGAAGTACTGTTCGGTGGATGCGCTCTTAGTCATAACCGCGACAACCGAATCTTTTGTGAGAGCAGCCCCACTGGTTTGGGCATCCATCACCTTGTTCAGTAACGGAGCGCAAGTGCTGGTGCTCATGAGCGATCTTGTCGGGTTGCTGCACGTGCTCATCACGGCTGGTGTCGTTGACAACTTGTTGACAGCGGAAACTATCGTCGTTATCGTGACATTGCTCTGATTCGTCACGTTGGTATAGGCTGGCTGAGAATTGGACTGCAGCGACGACAACAAAGTCCTCAGCTGGTGCGAGACAGTCGCCACATTGGAAGTGAGGTCCGTCGGTTTGGACAGTGGCGAGAGATGAGGCGGCGGTGTGTGCGTCGTCTCAAGTTGCTGAGTTATCGCACTCACCGTGCTAACAACCGGTGCAACTTTTTTCTCAAAGCTCACGCTCGAGGTCACAGCGATCTCGGGACTGCTGCACTTGGTCTTATCCTCCTCGTCGCTCTTCAACGGGCCCTGCTCCACGTCCGAATCCTGCAGAATATTAATCGGCAGGGTATCCAGAGGAGTGGGCAGTTGGTACATGAGATTGTTCGTCGACTTCTCCTCCGCCTCCGTCATCTCGGGCTTCGAGCTGATGATGTTGTGCAGCATATCCAAAATGTCTTCAGAAGTTTCCTCGAGCGGGGGCTTCTTGATGCTCTCACGGATTTCTTTGGTCGTCGTGTAAACAGTCACCGAGCTATTGGTCTTCGAAACAGAGACTTCCGCCTCTTTTGGCTTGTCCGTCTCTTGAATTTTCAGAAACACTGTCTTCTCCTCCTTCTTGTCTTCACATTCTGTATCGTTCTCCAGGATATTAACCAGAGACAGATCGTCCGTCAGTGGAGACACCCTTTTGATCGATGACGATTCCACGCTCTTGTTCCCTCGCTTCTCTCCATTTACCACATTTTCAGCTGGATTATGAATGGCTTCCAACATGCTTTCCAATTCATCGGTGGTCATATTAGCTGGTTCTGCTTTATCCTCTTTGTTCGTCGAGTCCCCTTCCTTGGGCGCAGCTTTTTTATCCGCCTTGTCCAAAATGTTGTTACCACTTCCTTTTGCTGCTGCCATTTCCTTTTTGGTCTGCAGAAGCACTTGAGCAACCGCGACTTTGGGCTTGCTAGTCGTCACAGAAGTCGAAGACTGCAGCTGCTGCGAGGTTGTTACAAACAGTCTCAATTTGTCATCCGAGTTGTTAGCAGCCTTTGCGCAGACGTTCGCAAAACTTGTGAGCTCCGGGTACGGCTCGTATGATATCTTATCGAGGAGCATGTTGAGAGGATTGCTCGAGGTGACAGAAGAGCTGGCAACGGCCGGGGCGTCGATCGATTTTGCACTCGTTGATATTTTTTGAGTTAGTCTAGCCGCATTTTTAGCATCAGTTACAATGTTCGCCATGGTGGTTGCGCTTATCTCAACGCCGCTCGAGGGCGGTTCTTTGATCAAAGCAGACAAAATCGACGAACTACTTTTGACAGCGACTGGTTTAACTGCTGACAATGTTTCCATCTGCGTGGTTTTACTGGTCGCTGAAGCCACAGGTTTCTTCAGCTGCATTTTCTCCTCACTCTTGTCTTCCGTTTTCAGCTTCACGTTTGAATCGTCTGGTTTTGTCATCTTTTCCACTTTAGGTAGCATCTTTTGTTTGTCGTCCTTCTCAGGCGATTTGTTTGGACCGATGACAACCACGCTGCTACTGCTGCTACTGTCATTGACCAACGAAGCCATCAGCTCCTGGTCAAGGGACGCTGAATTGTTAAAAGCAGAAGGTGCAGCAAGTTGGTCAACCTCCGGTGTTTCAGGCACCCTTCTCATGATGTCAAGTGTCAAATTTTTCTTAACAGACAACCGCGACGAGATCAGATCATCATCGTCGTCGGGTTGCTCGGTTTGTATCACATCCGGATGTTCAATTTCGAGAATCTGTACTAGATCGTGAGTCTGATTATTGTCATTAACAAGAGCATTGCCCAGAGAATCATTGCTGTCAACTGAGAGGTCAACAACAACATCGTGATCAACAGAAGCAAAAAGCACATACTCCTCGTTCATCTCTGCCTCGAGCGTTCCGGAAATCACATCGACCAGCTCAGAGTGGCCAAACTGTTCAATGTCGTTGATGTCGTCCTGATCCTTCTGAGCAGTCGAGCTAAGCGTCACCTCAGTGTTGACGATAGTCTTATCATCGTCGTAATCAGTGGTGTCAGCAATTGCGTTGAGCTTGTCCATCGGATCAGAAACGACATCAGCAATGCTCGATGCCACAGCCTTGTTCTCTTCGATTGTAACTGGTGGTGTTTGAGGTGGCGTGTGCGAGTCATCATCAAAATCATTGTAATCAGCACAAACCAAAGAATTCATCTTCGATTGTGAAATCGCAACTTTCCTATGAACGACGTTCGAGGTGTTCGGTTTGTCATCGTTCACCCGGCTCAATTGGGGCTCGGCTGTTTTGCCCTTGCTTGATTCGGCTTTCGTTGACCACATCGGCGAGCCGCCCCTCAAACCCAGCCTGATGAATCCAAACCTCCCAAACATAGGAATCGGATTCATGGGAGTATGTTTACCCCCGCCAGAAATCGATCTATTATCCGCATTCATTGATTCTTGACTCTGCTGTTGCTGTTGATGTTGTTGTTGTTGTTGTTGTTGTTGTTGCTGCTGCTGCTGCTGCTGCTGATCATTGAGCATCTGGCCATAGTTAGGATGTGGCGTCAACGGTGTTCGTGGGGTTCCCGGATTTTCGACACTCTGCGGTCTGTCGGGCATCGCCGGACTGTTTCCACTGCTGCTCTGTCTGCGTTGCATTTGCATCGGTGAGCCGCCGACCATCGGACTCCGCGGCATCGGCGAGTTCGGAGTCTGACAAGGCGGGGGATGGTGTGTAGCAGCATTGTTCAACTGATGCTGCAACATCGGCGAGGTCGACGGGTGGGTTCGAGCCATCGGACTCGGCGGCTGGTAAGTTGACATGGGCGAGCTGGGAGGGTGCGGCATCCTGTTGTTCATCGGACTCAGGGGCTGCGACTGCTGATTAAGCTGTTGCTGCAGCATCGGTGAGCCCATCTGAGCTTGCTGCACTATCGGGCTTCTAGCCATTGGCGAGCTCGGGGGCTGTGCAAAGTTCTGTTGCATCTGTTGGTGCAGCTGAGGACTCGGCGAGGAAACAGGTTGCGGCAACATCGGCGAGCTCGGAGGCTTTTGCATCATTTGGTTCTGTTGAGCCTGCTGCTGCTGTTGGTTCACTTGCTGTTGGGCCTGCTGTTGATTCACCTGCTGCTGCTGTTGATTTACTTGCTGCTGCTGCTGTTGCTGTTGCTGCTGTTGTTGTTGTAGCAAAAACTGACGCTGCATCTGTTGTTGCTGAAGAATCTGCTGGCGCTGTTGAGCCATCTGAAGGTTGCGCTGGTTTATAACGTTTTGATTCTCTTGAGACACTGCTACGTTAATCTCATGCTGTTGTTGTTGCTGCTGTTGTTGTTGTTGCTGCTGCTGTTGCTGCTGCTGAATCATCTGACGTTGGAGCAACTGCTGGTGTTGAGCAGGAGTCAACATAGTCTGAGGAGAATGCTGTGGCGAGCCAAGAGGAGACCGCTGACCATATATTATCGTGCCTTGTTGTTGCTGAAGCTGCATCCTAGGCCGCTGGGCGTTATCGTTCATGGAACCGGGCCTGACAAACCTCTGAGGAAGCGTGTGCAGTCTCACTGTTTGTTCGCTGATGATCTGCTGTGGACTTCTGCCATCGTTCATCATTCCTCCGGGACTAGTGACGATTCTGCCACTAACCACCGATCTGTGTTGCGGTGACGTCATCCTCGGGGCCGGCATCCCAGGCGAGGCCATCACTCCCGGACTGAAAGGACTCTCGTCAGCCGTTTGCGAATGCGGCGTACCGATTCGGGGCGACTGTTGTTGCATGTTGCTGTGCGGCGACATCGTTCCTGGATTCTGAGATTGCGATGCCCCAGGACTGTGTTGGAGCATCGGCGGATTGGGACTGTGCTGTACGATCGAAGCTACAGGCGAATGCTGCACCATCGAGGGCACGCTGCCAGGGCCGGGACTGTGAGAGACCAAGCCCGCGGGACTGTGCATCGGTGATGAATGGTGCGACGGCGACATCATTGGCGAGCAAGGCTCGCTGCTATTAACTTGAGTTTGATTCTGACGCTGCTGTTTCTTACTCTCGTACTCCTGCACAAGCATGCTATGTTGGCGCGACTGCTTGCGACTTGAGTCCAAGTGCTTTTGAAGTGCGTTCTGTTCGCCCGTGATGCGTTGCAATTCTGCCGCGTCCGCGTCACTAAGCTCGTTACCGGATTTCCTCAACTGGCGTTGCTTGCTGTTCAGTGATTTTCTTGCCTTTCGCAGTTTCATTACTTCAGCCTGATAGTATTTCAATTGCTGTTGTAATACTCGTGAATGATGCTGAAGCCACATCTCATATTGGGCGACTGCTTGTCTGTCTTGCTCAGTCACCACGTTTTCTGGAGGTACTGGCGGTGCTGGCATGTGCGGGATGTTGAATGTCGCTATTCGCGCTGTAAAATGCAAATCATTTTTTAATACACCAATAAAATATGTAATGAATTATTAAATCAAAAAAAAACAAAAAAACACTGAATATAATCTGAGGTAGTTCCAGCGAGACAATCATAGCAAAAAGTTTACATTATGAATTTTTATGTAGATACTGGAAAAATTATAGTGGAAAATGAAAGAAGAAAATCTTGAAATACTAAATTATTTGCATATCAAGAATTTTTGAATGGTTTTTGAGCTATTCTCTTATTTTGTGAATATAAACATTTGGACTTGAAAATTACGTTAACGTAATTACGCCTGAACTGAATGGCTAATATTTTTTGAACTTTGATAAAGTAAACTCCAATATTTAAAATTGGTTTTTTGAAACAAATATGACATCTCATTTGTTTTGAATGTTCAATGAAATTGTTCAATGTCTGTTTCGACACTGACGTTATGAAAAAACATCGATTCGTAGAAACAAATATCTCCGAAACCAAATGATCAATTTTTCTACAATTTTCTCAACAAATATGTTTTACTGGGCAGAACACGTGATTTAAATTTTAAGAAAAATCCTCACATCAACGCCTTTTTGCTGGAACTACTTTAAATGAAAAAAAAAAGTTCAGTTTGCTGGATCTTTAATCTTACATTCAGGAGGAGTCTGGGCAGGGTTTGGCTGTCTAGGAGACTGCACATTGATCTTGGAGGGATCATTCGCAGCAGCTGCCTGCTGCCAGTTAGCGTTCGTTGGATTGACAGGTCTGGGAACAACACACGCAGGGCGAATATTCGGCACAGCTCCTGGAGCGACTGTAACAACAGTATTCGAGCCGGCAACAGTAGCGACTCTTTGAGGTGGCGATGCAAGGGACGTCGATCCCAGTACGTCAGCTCGCAAACGCTCGAACTCGCTGTCGCTGAGCAGGGCACCGCTGGGAGTTGCTGGATCCACTGTCTGTTGTTGCTGTTGTTGCTGCTGCTGCTGTTGCTTCTCCTGCTCTCGTTTTTCTGTTCCAGCAACTCTTCCAGCAAGAGAGGTTGTTCCTGTGAACATGACTGCTGATAGTTAAAATGTTTTTAAAAGTAACAACAGCTGGGCTTTTAGAACCGGTGCAGAATTATCAAAATACTAATTATTAATGAAACAAAAGGAAACTATGAAAATAATAGTGCATGTTAATTTCTTACGAAAAGTGTCATCTTTGCAAAAAACAAAAGAACAAACAAAATTAATTGGCAAATATTAATAGAAATCATTGTAAGAATGTAAGAAAATGAATGAAAATGTGAAAACAAAAGTTGTTATTTTGGTTCAAGTTGGTAGTGCTTGAAATAGCCCGATTCTGGCTCACCTGCAGAAGCAAGGGCCGTCGGTGAGGAGGATGCGCTGGCATAGTTGGTGTACCAGAATGTACCACGGGGGCCATCGGGGGACCCGCTACCGGCACAGAGTGCCCTAAGTGAATGGGGGGCCGCGCCATAACTCGCTCACCCGGGCATATCCCCATCTAGACATGCACCAACACCAATGCATTGCAAACAATCAGGCCGAAAATGCCATTTTTTAATGCTACTTTGTTTTTTTTTTATAATTCATTGTAAATCGTTTTGTAATTTCAAAGTTAACTGAGCGATTTTGTTGAGAGTCAAATATTCAACGCTCTTGAGAATTCGAGATTATTCACCATTGTAATTAGCAAAGCAAATAAAGCACTCTCAAGTTTCATAAAGAAATTGATTAAAAACAAATGTATCAAAGGGCGTTATTAAACAATTCGAACAAAATATTATTTAAAAGCTCAGAAAGTTTTTGATTTGTACACCCGGTTGGAATTTGTTATCAAGAGCAGTATAATATATCAGTATTCTCGTGAGACCAGCAGAAAAGAATAAATTGGAAAGCAATATTAGAAACAAGAAAAGCTAAAAACAGTTTGTTCGGTTGAAAATTTGCCTCAAATTGGACTGATGTCAACGTAAAAATGAACATTGTACGTTACTTGGCTCAGTGGCACAGTTCATCAGTTAAAGTGCTTGTATTAATTTGTAAAAGAAGAGTTGGATTGAATAAACACCTGAATAGGGCCTGGGTACGGTGGCGGAGGTCCAGGGTATGGAGGTGGAGGTGGTGGTGGAGGAGGCGCAGGTGAAGCCAGTGGCATCCTCGGTCCAATCATGTGACTAACGGAAACCACTCTTCCTGGCACTCCTTGAATTCCAGACAACCTCATACCAACTCTCTGATGTTGTTGCACTGCGGCTAGAAATATCAAACAGAAATTAGAGAACGATTTCTTTTTTTTTACAAAAGCATAACATGGATAGTTATATAAAAGATTGTCATTTATTGAAAAATCCATATTGTCGCCTAGAAGAAAAAGGCCTATCTTAAAATTGAACCTCCGGATTCTAAAGACACTTACGCTCGAACGGCCATTTTTTAAATAAAAAGTATCGAGAAGATTTTCGATTTTGGTTTACTTCAAGTAGCCAAACTGTTTTTTATATCATAACGATGTATTTTAAATGGATAATTTTTGAAATAAGCCCTTGTTCTTCTAGGGCAACGAATTGTACACTGAAAAAAATATCAAGGGATAATCCCACGAGAAAAAGCAAAACAATAAAACCTGAAATTTTTTTAACTGATGAAAACTAGTTTTATCTTTTAAATTGAAAATTTATATATAACTGCTGGAATAATAAACCTATGACTTTCATAGTATTATTCTACTAATTTAAAGGGATGATTCTTTAAAATTGGACTTATTATTCCTCACATATAATTCAGCGATTATAAGATTATTTTTCAACTATTACAAGTCAAGTTTTTTTTTCCAATCGCATGAATTCTCAATCAAACAATGATCTCTTGAAATTATTTTCAGCGTACACGGAGAAAAAAATTCTATCAAAATTTACTGAACTGTACAGTATATAGGGAACAAATATAAAATTCGGGGGAAAATATTGAAGCTTACAGCAAATTTTGATGAATGAACATAAAAATTAATATTAGTTTAAAATTAATATTATATTTTCATCTATAAATAATAACATTTGATAGAATTTTTTCTCAGTGTATGAATTAATAAACTATTCACCTTGTAAATGTGAAATTCTCTGAGAATGTCCGGGGAAGTTAGTCGGATAACTAACGGTAACCGAATTGGTAGAAGTGACAACGCCAATGACCCCATCGGGTGACATGAGTCTGGTCCCGGGAGCCATTGGTCTGCCCATGGCAGCAGCCTGTTGCACATGTTGGTGCATCTGTTGTTGGACCGCGGCAGCAGCGGCGGCAGCTGCAGCAGCCTGTGCGTGAGCCTGGGGCAACAGCGGTGGATTCTGCGGCGGTGCAGTCTGTGTCGCCGCTGGAGGCACAGGTGGAACGGTGACATTAGCAGGGTTCTCTGCAGCAGTGGCTACAGCAGCTGCAGCAGTGCCAGTGCCTTCAGTGCTATCCGCCACGACTGTGCCTCGTTGCAGAACTTCTTTCGTATCTTCCTCCTTGACGTGTTTTTTCTGCTTTTCGTCCTTATGATCAACCTCGACATGCTCTAAGTCCAGATCTTCTAAAATATTAGTTTTTTCACCACCGGTGATGTTGTCAAGCTCGGGATCGGCGTATTCGAGGATGTTGAAATCCGCGCCCATCTCAGCAAGTAGCTCATCGTCATCGTCGCCTAGATCTCCTAATATTGCACTCACTCCTTCGACCTCAACCATAGGAGCGCCTTCTTGTTCCAGCTTCTCGAGCTCGGCTGTCACGTTGTCTGGAATCTCAGACGTTTCTGCCGAGCTATTGACGGTGGTGTCGTTCACAACTGTTGGCATCATTGCCGTTCT
Source organism: Trissolcus basalis (assembly GCA_025266255.1). NCBI lineage: Eukaryota > Metazoa > Arthropoda > Insecta > Hymenoptera > Scelionidae > Trissolcus > Trissolcus basalis. The sequence continues at coordinate 38,805 of JAAMPD010000180.1, forward strand.
TGCATTCATCGGTGCTTGACTGCCCAAAGCTCGAATTCCCTGGTTTACCGAATCAGCGCGCATCATACGCTGGTTCATACCTTGATTTTGATTTGCTTCTGCTGAAATGAAAGAACGTCATGACAATTTGAGCTTGCAATTTTTTGTTTCGTTGTTTTTCAGGTAGTTAGAACTATTGTAACGAACAATCAACGATTTCTTATGTAATTCAATTGTTTTAATAATTTAAATGAAATGATCAAGTTGGTTTGTTTTTGAATGTAACATATTACTATTTGGATTCTAATTAATTGCTGCCACATTGACTCTAACTGCCTTTTTCGTTTATCATTTTCGTACACAATTTTGTTTGAATTTTATCTTTATTGTATTGAAGTTCCAATTGTTTTGTTTTCAGTACATAGATGAATTATAGTATATGTATGTTACCTCCCCAAAACCGCCGCCCTTCGAATTGTGGCATCCCAGGCCAGGGCCTGGGTCGCCTGTAGGTTGGCCCTACAGCTTTGACTACAATCAGACAAACCATTCATTTCCAAAACTACATCCAACTGGTAATTAATATGAAAATAATAATGATAAAAATGATTGTGTCTGATTGTACTAATAACTTTTTGTTTTGTAACGAAACAGTAAAATGTTTACAAATTAAAAAAGGATGCCAGTCTTGAGAAAAATGATACAAACGAAGATTACAATATTGCAAAAAAATTGTGTACGAACAGAAGATGGTATGGTGGGATACAAAAATCAATTGTGTAAAATGACTAAACAATTCAGTAACAAAAAAATTGAATGAAATTATTGTACGTACCTTGGAATCGTTGTGCCTGCTGCTGGGGCGTTTGCTGCTGTTGTTGCAACACCTCGTAGTGTTCAGGCAAAGCTCCTCTGGGCCCTTGCATTCTTTGCTGAAGCACAGCAGCTGTACCTGGAGCAGTTTGAAAATGTTGCTGCTGCAAGCCCACCGAAACTGGCGGCCTTTGCAAAATCATCCTTGTGCGTGGGTCGATTCCTTGCATTCTGGCAGTTTCTATGTTGCACGGGTGTCGCGGAGTCAGACCAGCTAAAAATTGGTAATCAAATTAAATATAATATTCAGAACATTCTATAAATTTCTGTACATATTACACTGACAAAAAAGTCGGTATTTTTTACTAGAAATTAATTAAGGTGGTTCTAGCGTGATAATCAAAGCAAAAAGTTTATAGTACGCAATTTCATATATATATAGGAAAAATTATAGGAAAAAATATAAAAACCAATCTTGAAATACTATTCTTTTTGCATTTCAAGAAATGTTGGATGATTTTTAAGTTAACTTTTTGATCAAATTGTACCTAACCGACTAATCACAATCAGGCATTTTGAAAATGAAAATTTGGTTAACGTGATTGCTCCTAAACTAGATAGTCAAGATTTTTTACACTTTTCCCCAGTAATCTTCAATATCTAAAGTTAGTTAGAGTAGTTTTGTGAAAAAATCTGACATCTCGTTTGATCAAAACAAAAATAATGTCTGTTTCGACACCGACGTTGCATAAGACGTAATGCAAAAACATCGATTTTCAAAGACAAATATCTTCGAAACGAAATGGTTAATCGTTCTAAAATTTTGTTAACAAATGTATATTACTGAATAGAGCACGAGATTCACATTTTAAAAATTTCTAACATAAACGCCTATTCGCTAGAACCACCTTAATTTTATGGCAGAAAACTTTACACGTCACTTCAAATTATAAAATATAATTCATTCCTTTGAATTACCTATAGTATTTCTTATAAGAACATTCGGTTGTTGCAAAGGCATCCTAGCCCTGATGATACCAGGTGGTAATGGTTGTCGGAACGTTGCATCAACATTCGCATTACCAGCAACTTGCAGATGTTGTTGCTGTTGTAATTGCACATGAGCGGTATTTTCAAATTGTTGTGGTTTTGTCGGTGGTTGTTGAGCTTGGGGCGTCTCTGTCGGAGTTGTGTTTTCACCTGAAGATAAGAAATAACATTTTCGTCACACATCGCCAATCCCAGTTTCCTTCTTCAATGGAGGGAGAAAAACGAATTGTTGCCCCCTCGGGAGAACTCATCATTTTTACTCCCTTGTGTACAAAAATGCGTATTACACCCGCTCCGATAAATACCGAAAATATCATATACATCATGGGAGAGGTGGTTTTACACCCTCGGATGAAGAGGGATGTAAAACACACTTCCCTCCCACGATGCACAAAACACTATTTCATCATTGAACACAAGTTTCCAAAATGTGAACGGTAACTAACAAATTTGACGTAGTTGAAATACATCTGCATTTATCTATCCAAATTATAATTGAAAATCACCTTGATTCCAGGAATTGGTGATCGGTTCAATCTTTTTACTAAACTGTTGCCTTTGCAACAAGTCCCTCAGTTGTCTGTTAACCTCCGGCTGTTGGTTGAAAATTTCTCCAGGCTGAGCGTCCGTCCGAAGATCCGGTCTAGGCGACGGGAAATTCTGAACGGGAGAAGGCGTGGCTGGCTGACTGCTGTAAGGATCAGGAGTGCGCGGAGGAGCATAGACATGAGTCGTGGGTCTCGGCGTGGGAGCATTGAACAAGGGACGAGGTGTGCCGGGCGGTTGGCTGTACACGTCGCTCCTCGGAGACGTCGTGTAGGGCGCCGGAGTGCGCGGCGCCTGCGCGCCCTGTGCGGAAAACGCCTCGGAGTTGTCAAATCGCTGGAAGTGTTCGGACGGTTGGGAGGCCGCTGGCGACTGCGGAAAGTCGTGCGGCGACTGTGGCGCTTGCGGTGAAAATGGCGACGGCGGCTGAGCGAACCCTGGCCGATTCACCTGGTTCACGATCATCGGCCTTGGCACTGCACCAGGCTGGTTCGTCGGCAGTCTCGGGACATTTTGAAGACCACTCGCTGGCGCCACTCCGCGCGTCACAACTTTTATAGCGGGCGCTGCAAACGTCGCCCGCGAGCCTGGAGAGGGCGCTGCTATATTTCCGATCTGATTTGGATCCTGCACAAGAGTCAACGTTAGCTTCATTCTTTATCTTCTTCTTTTCATTCGTTCTTACACCATTTTCACAATTCGTTCTATTTACCTGCGACGTTGTGACTTGTAGCTGGGTTGTCAGAGCGGTATTGTCGGTGTTCATCGGCGCAATATTATCATCACCGATTGCTCTGTGTACTCTTGCCATTGCTGAACAGAAAAATTATTATTAAGAGGATGACAAACCGGAAGTTACCGACATTACAGATTGGTTTGATATCAGTCAACAATTTGATTGCAAATTAATTTTACGAAAATAGCGCTATTTATTCGCAAAATCATATATACAAATATACAGTTTTTTTTTTCGATTTTTTGAAAAACTGTAAAAGTGGACTTAGCTGGTTTTGAAACTGAGCCCTTCATTTGCTAATTGTTCAAGCGCTTCGTTACGGGGTTTCACGGGCATGATCATGTTCGTTATTAATTTTGATATTATGGCATTTTTTTTCTTTATTTGTAATTGTTCTTAAAATTTCGGACATTTTGCACGGAGGTCAACTACTGAAAGTCGTTGCGAATTTAAAGTGCTAATAACCTATTCTATTTACATATTTGTAAATAATAGATGTTATCATATTAAAACCTGGTGCGATTTTTGAAATATCATTTGGTGCGCTTTTGTAACTTTTGTTTGGTGCGTTTTTGTAACAAAAATGACCGTTTGGTGCGCTTTTTTAGTCCACCGGTTTTCTTAAACATTTCTAATAAAAAATAGAAATGTTGAACTATAAATTGTTCAAAATTAATTGGAACTAATTTTTTAGGTGAATGCTGATAGTTCTCATTTTTTGTCGACATTGCGTATCAATCAATTTTATTATGTTGTGCTAAATATTCTCTAAACTAAATCTAAACTTAGATGAAACAGAAATGTTTACCATGTACGCGTTGTTCATGGATAACTTGCTGTTGAATCTGAGCCTGTTGCTGTCGTATAGCTTGTAACTGTTTCCACTGTCGCTCCTGTTCAGCTTCTCTGGTTGAACGATCTCTGTTCGTGAGTCTTTCTTGTTCCTAAAAAAAAGATCAAATTAACATCCAATTCAATCGAGTGCGACTTGTCGTTACATCTTTTCATCAAAATATAAAACCATTTGAATCGATACTGTAGCACGCCGCTTGGACGATCTTTCTGTCTTTTCCAACAACCAACTGAAATTGTCAATGTGACAACATTCGTCAGTTTGTTCACAGCGTGAAACAATATCAACATATTTCATTCAACCAAGCAGCAAATGAACAATCGTTCAAATAAATGTTGATTTTAAAAATAAAAAATTCAAAGTTCTTTTTTTTGATAAGATGTAACGATGCTGGTTGTATAGTATTAGATCATTGGAATAGAGTTTGAGATTTCAACAAGGATAACCACACCAATCGTTAATTAAACACTTATGTAAAAGAGTGTTTCATTCAACTGAAAATGAGTTTTGAATTTGTCGTGCTGTGTACATTGATGATTTTAGTTATTATTGCAAGTTTCATTTTTTTTTCTTTATCATTATTATTTCTCGTGTCATTTTACTATTAGTTTTCTCTCATGCGTACAAGAGTCGTTAGTCATTTGATTAATTATAAAAATGTTACTGGACATATATTTGAATGAAGTAACAAAATTCCGACAGTTTAAAGGGAGACCATTAGAATGTCCAGGAAATTGTAATATTTGTTCCAACAGGTTTTTCATGTAACAAAAATCAAGTGGAATAAAAGGATAATAAAAATAATAAAAAAATATGACCGAAGGCTGGGGGTTAAAAAGTGTTATGTAGTGTATGGCTAGTGTACACATAGACAAAGAGAAACATGGAAAAGCACAGTATACAAAAAATGATTTGGTAACAATCATTCCAACATACTACACATTAAAAGGAACAATACTCAAGACTACATTCACCCAAAACCATTATTATATATAGGTATAAGTATATAATCAAAAAAACAAGACAATGTTAGTGTCTACGCGTAGTTCTTAATATCTGATTGAATTTGTGGATGGGGTTGTTGTTCGGGACAGGATGTTGAAGGACAGTTCTCGTTCTGGCGTGTCTGACGTCTTCATGCCACAAAACAACAGATAGCAATGTATCAAGATTCACTGATAAACAAATAAAGATCAAGATCATGACTGCGCAGCAGGGACAAGGAGGATCATTGCACTTTTGGGGGCGCAATGGTTTTTGAATAAAGATGAACAGCCATCCTATAAACATATAAATTTGTTTTGAATATAAAAAACGAACCATTCCAAATCATAATGATACAAATTGAAAAAAAAAAGAAAAAAAAAACGATAACTCGTCATCACATTTAGCAGCAAAAGTATATACGCAGTGCAGCCAATGTCGTATCGTGACATGAAATTGTTTAATCATCATCAAAATAAAAAAAAAGACAACTTCATCAACAACAGTATGAATCTCAAGTCACGAGACAGCAAAATTATTAATTGTACCAACTTGGCAACACTCATTTCGTTCATTTCCTATTAAGATATAAACCAAAAGAAGTCAGAAACTTTGAAAAGATACTAATAACGTTGAACCAATTAATCTGCGCACCAAAATAAGGAAACCAATCTTCTGAAAATAGAGATAACAATAAATAACCAAACGAATGATAATCAACAGAGAGAAAAACAAAAGAACAATTCAAACGAAACAGAAAGAATCAAAAAAGTTGGTTCTCGAATGTGATGCACAAGGTATATTGAACAATGATGATAATAATGGTAATAATAATAATAATAATAACAAAGAAGAATTGGTAATGCGAACAACTAGAGGCTGTGATAGTGGATGGCTCACCGTCGTAGCCGGGGTCTGTACAGGTACAGTGTGAATAATTGCATTTGGTGGCGGATCGTAGTGCTCCTGGCAGAGGGAAGGGAGGGTGCGCATAATTTCGGATGGAGTGAGCACTCTAATCTGATGGTCTACCGAGGGCAATTGGCGTGCGGGGGCCGAAGCGATCGCACCATGGGGGCGCTGCTGTGCCTGCTGGCCTGCGCCGCTAGGTGGCGTTCGTCGCTGGCCGTCGGAGGAACAGGTCGTGGTAGTTGTGGTCGTGGTGCTCGTGTTGGGACTGTTTGTCATGATCACGCGCTCCACGCTCGAACTCGAACTTGAATTCGAGCTGGGGGACGACGACGAGGACGAGCATGAGGAGGACGAGGACGAGGACGAGGACGAGGAGGACGAGCTGGGCTCGGGCGAACAAGACAATAGCTGCTGCGGCGCTCCCTGCACCGCACACACCTCAGCTAGTTGTCCAGGATTCGCTGCTGCTGCTGCTACCGCTGCTGCTACTACTACTGGTGCTCCGGTGGTCACCACCAACTGCTGTGGCGGCTGCTGTTGCTGCTGCTGTTGCTGCTTCTCGCCTACACTCGGCTGCTGCTTTTCCACACAAGCCACCACTGTCTTTTGGACCGCTACCCCGCTGCTGCTCGTGCTCATCACTGTCACGGCTTTTGTCGTGATCGTGGGTGTGCTTGCACTCGTAACTGGGTTCGTGCTTGCTAAGTCCTTGGAAATCTGTCAAGGTTCAAGGGGTGCCTCAGGTTCACACTCTCAACTATTACATTCTAAATTATTCTCCCCTTTTCTTACTTTCTTTTTTTGTACTTTTTTTTTCATAGACATCTCATTCAATTCCTCCAACATTCAAATAGTACATTGTTGTACACGTGCAGGAAGTTGGCCAATTGCCAACAAACACAACGTCCATTTCCGCACACGTCCAACACTGTACTGTTTCATAACAAGTTCATGACATGAGAGGAGCTTTGGGACTGTTTCTTTTTATATCTACATAAAGCGTCCAAATGTAATATACAAATGTACTGCGTTTGAACGCTTAAAATAAGAATTCACAAGTTGCTTTCCATGATAACATTATGAACGGTGTTTTCTCTCTGTTACTAATTTTTCTTTTTTTTTTCTAATTGTTTTGAATTTATCGATTTAGTTTCGTGGCATTTGATCTGAATTCCCCGATTCCATGGAGTGGCAAAGTTATTGTTTGTACTAAAGGTAAAGGATTGGTTACAGTGATTGTATGGTAACTAAGACTCATCATTTTGTCATTTGGCAAACTTGAAAAAACAATACGAAACAAAACAGAAGGTACACACGATTCGCTCTCGTTTTAGAGACACTCAGTAAAAACAAAAAGAAAACTTTTGAATGCGGACATTTATGGGAATGACATTTAACATGTATTTGTAATGCTTGACGATCATGTGGATGACTTAAGACTGGTGATTTTTTGTTCGTTCTGATAAATTTGAAAACGGAATATTAAATATTCAATGGAATCATGAAGTGAAACAACTATTGATTGATTTGTATGTAAATAAAAAAATAGCTGTAGAACGTGGAAATAATAACAGTCAAATTTGACATTAAAAAAACACCAGTCTGAATTACGTTGACTGAAAATAAATGGTAGCGTAATAAAACACAGTAGACGAGCTGTTAGTCCGAATGTTTGTTAGCAAAAGACACTCTTTGCGCGATGATTATTGGGGCTGGCGGGGGAGGGTATGTCTTTTTCTTCAGTCGTTCAACAAAGGGATGACATAACCAACGAATAATATCACTGCATTGATAAATCCAAAGAGAAACTGAGCAAACGAGTGTTCTTACCTGTTGCGTCTTTTTCATCCTAATTGCCGCGCGATTATCACGCGCTTGTGTCAGATAAGGTGCTTTCTTGTCGTTGGGTAAACCACGCCATTTTTTAATTATTTGCTTGCTGCGCTCAGACCAGGCTGCAAAAGACAATTTAATTAAAAATCAAACATTCGAAATCAAATATTTCAAATCAAGTATGAAATCCCATTCTGTTTAGGGTAGTTCCAAGTTCCGGATTGATAATCAAAACAAAAAGTTTATATTATGCATTTTTATAAACGTATAAGGGAAAATGAAAAGAGAATCTTGAAATACTAAATAATTAGAATGTCAAGAATCTCTTCAATATTTAAAGTTAGTTTTTTTGAAAAAATATGACATCTTGTTTGATTGAAATAAAAAATAATGTCTTTTTAGTATAAGACGTTATACAAAAACACCGATTTTTAGAGACAAATATCTTCGAGACGAAATGGTAAATTTTTCTACAATTGTTTTAACAAATATGTGTTATTGAACAGACCATGAGATTCAAATTTTATGAAATTCTGACATAAACGCCTTATCGCTGGAACTACTTTAAAAGTAAACAACAAAAACTTCATCTGTTCACCTGGGTATTCGGTTTTCCACTCGGGGTGGTTTATATTTGCATAGAGAACAGAAGAAATAGTTGCACCAACTCCGAGTGCTTCATCTGCTTCCATTTTGAGACTACTTTTTTGGTTGTATGAAAGTGCCGGGTTACCGGAATTAGTAGTTCCCTCGTCGTCAGGATTGACCCAAGGGCTAGGCGGTTCAGAAAAGGCTGGACTGAACTGTGGGCTACTGCAAAAGTTAAAACAATCAATTTTGTAGAAACAATTTTCAATTCAGTACATTTATAATTACTCTGTTTTGTATTCTTCAACTTACTTGCTATATTCTGAATGATATGGTGATGGCGGTGGGAAACTCATGGGCGAGTTCAAATTCGTATGGCAGACTGTGGGCAGCGTTCCCGGCGCCTGCGGCCGATTAACAGTAGTCTGAATGGCTGACTGTATACCTACTGCAGAACGGAGGAAAATAAATATTATATGTAAATATAATTTCTGTCAGTTTCACTGTTTTCTTTATTATTTTCTTCATCCAAAAAGAAAACTAAATTCAGCAGCAAATTATAAAAACTGATAAAAAGTAGAAACAAAGTAAAAACACGAGTCTCACCAGGATGTGCCGAGGGTGATACCAAAGGAGTTGAGGAAGACGAAGTTTGAGGAGTTGGTGTTTGAACGGGAAACACCGATTCCTGAGATTCTTGCGATTCATCAGTTAGTACGCCTTTGAAAATTTCCTCGACATCTTTGCTATTCATGTTTGGCAAACCTTGGAAACAAAAATGTGTAATCAGTGTATGTTGATGTATGTTGAAACAAAAGAGTGTTATTGAAGAAAAAAACTAATCAAATTAACAGAGTATAAAAAGACCAGCAACGGAACAACGAAAGAAAGGCCAAAAGGTACGGTTTTTGGGACGTACCAGCCGTATCCCGAACCATGGAATCGAGATTAAAGTGCGGACTCAGAATGTCCGTGAGGTCATCCTTCGAAGCGGGCGCGTTGTCAAGTTGCTCAAGATTCGTCGGTTTCGTCAGGTGTTCGTCCGGCTCGTTCATAATCGTGTTGACAAGCTCACTGTCAAGCAAGTCACCGGAAATTGGCAGGATGTCCCCTAAAGCCTCGGTATCACTGGTCTCATCTTCAATGGACATTTTAACTTGATCTTCTTCTTCTTCCTGCTCTCTTTTGATCTTAGGCTGCTGCTGCTGCTGAGGCACAACCGGCGGCTTCTCCTGTTCCTTCTCTACCTTCGCCTTGATCTGTTGCATCGCCTGAATCTCGTCCTGCGACAGCTGAATGGTGTTGGAATTTTCCACGTTCTTCTTCTTGTCATTGTCAGAATCGCTGCCACTGCTGCTGTCCAAGTTGTCTTTGGTTTTGTCGAGGGTGATTTTGCCGAAGAATGCCTCCTGCATGTAAAGCGGAAAGCACTCGGAGAGCTTAGTCTTTGGTTTCCGTCTCTGGGGCTTGCGTCGAGGCTTGTCGTCCGGCTGCATGCCAATTAATGACATCTCATCGGCGCCTGCCTCGTCGTCCTTGTCTTTGCGCATGCCCCGCAGTCTCACGACAAAACCACCAATTCCGAGTTTCTGCAAGTTCCTCTGACGTTTTCGTCTCAACACCGGTACACCGTTCTCGGTTGTATAAATGCTGTAGCCCTCGGGCGGCGGCTGGTCGGGACGCGGAGTCCAGACCATGCCTTCTTTCAGCTCCCCATCCGCGTCTTTCGTCAACTCGCTGAGCTCGCTGGCAGTCAGCATCCCTTGTTCGGACAGTTCCAACGATTTATCCTGACTGCTACGTGCGACCACGCTTTCAATTGATGCCATAATGCTGGCGTCCTTATCCACCTCATTACCTGCATTGCCTGCCATTACCTGAGGCAATGGCATTGGTAGCGCGAGCTGTTGCGGCTGAGGCTGTTGCTGCTGCTGTTGTTGTTGTTGTTGTTGTTGCAGCTGCTGCTGTCCTTGTTGTGGTTGATTGACCAGGCCAGCAGCAAGTTTCCGACGTTTCTTGCGGGTTTGCTGACACTCGGACGTCAAAGACTTGATGTGCTTAAGTCCCGTTTCCGAGAGATAAACTCCGTCGAGTAGATACTGCTGGGTCGATGCTTTGTACAGCTCAGGGCTCCGTGATATTGGCATGGGAGGGGGCGATCGCGAATACTTGATCGCTGGTTTTGACAAGCTGTTGAAGAACGAAGTGAGCATGGGATTGTTGGCGAGGTGAGGCGGCGGTACATCCTTCGGCCGACACAGAACACAGTTGTAACCATCTTCGGCGCACTTCTCCGCCTCCTCCTCGGTTTTGATGTTGTCGCAGATGCAGTGGAGCCAGCGCTCGCACTGCACGCACTGGATTATCAAGTCACCTTCGGTGTACTCCTTGTGACAGGCGATGCACTCGGTGTGCGAGGCACAGGGTCCGCACTGCGTGTAATTCTTTTGCCAGCTGCTGTTAACGCCGGGGTCGTTGGAACCACAGGTCTGACACTGCGCGCACCACTTGCACTTCCAAGTGCCCTGTGGCACACAGTCCAACGGTGGGTCCATGCAGTAGATGTGATAGCTGATGTCGCAATTGTCACAGAGGATCAGCCGACCGTCGTCGTTCCTTTCGCCGCAGCCCTCGCACACCACGCAGTCCAAACAGCGCCAGCCTTTTTGCAAGATCACTTTTGTCACCTTCAAACTCAAACAGTAAGGATGGTAACACTGGCCGCACTGCGCGCACGAGATCAGGCAACCCTCTTGATCAATCCCGATCGAACCACACATCACGCAGATGTCTTGCGTTAGAACAAATTTGTCCTTCGCTGAGCACAGAACCAATTTGTTCTCCATTCCTGGCTCTTCTTCTTTAGATGATAGTTCGCTTGTTGGACGCTGCAAATACAAAAAATGAATATATATAATTATACATTTTCATAGAAAACAAACTCATAATCTAAAACTTGAAACTAAAATTTGCAAATCTTTTGATTTGTACACAACATAAAATAAAAGATAATCTCTTTTAAATTTGCAATTATTTAATAATCCTTTATTCCTTTCAGTCTCATCTAATGAAGAAAATAAATACCATCAGATGAGGTTACTTTGTGAATCAAGGGTAACTTTGTGCAACATTTATTTTTTCATAATTTATTAAACTGAGACGAGCATAAATGCTTCAAACTGAATTTTTTTGTTACCCGTACAATTATTTAGTTATTACTAATAAACGTGTAGTTCAATATTGAAAATATCAAATTATTAAATTAAAACATTAAAACAAGTAAATCGATCAATTTTCCAATGTCAATTCTTCACTCATTTTTTAATTGTCTTAATTTTCGTAAAATTGAATTTTTTTTTAATTTTAATGTTTTAAAATTATTGAAAATAACTTAAAACAAATATAATCGAGCAAAATCAATCTATATAAATCAAATCTTGTTTTTTACATGCTTTTTATAATGTGTTGCACAAAGTAACCCCAACGGCAGAGCAACTTTGTGCAACTTACAAATCTATTGTTTATACACATTAAATATATTTAAATGAAACCATACGGTAGTGAAATTTGTTCTTAAATGTCCAGCATATAATTTCAATTTGTTTATTTTACACATATTATTCTCTAACATAATTTTAATTCGTAGTAAAGCTTAAAAATCAAAGAATCTTGCACAAAGTTACCCCATTTGTCGGTACATCAAACTGTCTCAGTAGAATTTCTTGATTTAAAATTTATAATGATAATAAGAAATAAAAACCTGTAATCCTATTTCTGGCATTCCAAAAATTCCCCTCATCTTGGTCTTGGGTCCTCGCTTTCTTCCAAACTCGTTGACCTTTTGTCGCTTCTGGTATCCAAGTTTACCAACGCCCTTGGGCCGTCCAACCATACCCAATCCCATTCTCTTCTTGGCAATTTTTGAACTGCAGAATGGTTTGCCCTTGCCAAGACCGATTGAATACAAAGCTTCCTCGCTCAAATTCTGATAGTCAAATTCGGACGAGTCTCCTTCAGCGTATAAACTTTCTTGAGATGCTGTGAGACTCGATTCACCGGTATACTCGTCGTAGCTGTCCTTGCGTTTGACCAGCGCGAAACTTTTGCACTGGGGACAGACGTACTCGTAGTCTGGCTTTGATTCTTTGCGATGTTGGTAAGTGATTGGATCGGCTTCAGGGTCGCAAGTGCCGTGAACAAATTTCTTGCAGGCACAACATTGGACCATCTCGCGATAGGCGGCAGCGCGGTAAGCTTTGTGACAAAGCGGACAGTAGAATCCTTTGTTTCGTTGCTGGTAACACGAATCGCAAACAGTATAGTGTGAATGCCACCTGCAATCATAAATAACCAAATGTTGATCATTTTGAAATCGTTTTAAAATTGAACAAACAAATCAAACTTTGTCTGATTTGATTATGATTCTGTTTACCTAGAAGATAATCCAGCACCGGGCGTTCGCGATCCACAGTCAGTGCAGACTCGACAGCACTTACATTTCCATCCATATTTGGGAATAGAAGTGACAATCGGTCTGAGACAACCAGGATGGTAAACTTTTTCGCATCGCTCACAACTCATTGCCTTCATTGAGTCAGCGCCTTCGCGACAAATTTGGCAGGTGCGACAACCCGAGCACTGCCAGCCAGTGCGCACGTCGGGATGCAGTGCCAGTCCCAGGCATTTGCCATGGTAATGACGACCGCAGACCGAGCAAATTATTAGATTCGCAACATCACCCAAACTATTGCAGGTCACACATGTTATTTCTCCATTCATATCTCCATTCACTGAAATATCATCAAAAAAGAATCAATTCAACTATAACTGAATGCAATCAAATGAATCAATTAAGTGTGAGTAGAGCTTACGCATGAGAGGCACTTGTCCTAAATGTTGATTGCAGAATAACGATAATGATTTCTTCTCTTGATAACAACTTGACGCAGCAGCGCATGGAAAATGAAAATAACGATTGCACGATGCCACCTGAAAGGTCAATGTCAAATCGGTTAATTGATGGAACTTTTATTCATTGTGAGCAAATACATTTTTGTTTCGGTCTTGTACTAACTTTACACGGAATTCCGGCCCCATAATGAGAACAATGGGCACAACGACGAGAGGACGCCTGGAGCACTGCTTGACTCACTGCCTCGGTGTTCAAAATGTGACTATTGCTTGACCAATTTGAACAAGACTGGTGGACATAGTAATGCCCGGTTGCCTCGAACAGTATGCTCACTTCGGGCTCCTCAGAGTAACCCACAATTGTTAGTTCTTCGATGGGTTCGGTGAAATTTGTTAGACTAGGATTGCTGAAACAATAAAATTCCAATTAAACTCTGTTCCGTCTAATTCTGTGGCTGTGAAGAAAAACTAGTTAAGTGCTTTTTTTGTACATATTTTATGTTGGTTTTTCTTATCTACTTCTATGAGACGAACTCAAAAAAGTGTTTCTATGAGGATCAAAAAACTATAATTCAAAAATTTCAACATTATTCAGAACTCTAATTTTGTTTTAAAAAAATGTAGTTGACTGATTTTTCCTTACAGCTACATAATTATAATTTAACATTAATTTACCGGCACTTGGCAAGACTCTTTTGTCTCCGACAAGTTACAGCCCCCAGTCCAACTGCTCTGGGACTTTTATCTCCCGTGGAAGACTGGTCAATAAGGATATCATTGACTTCGTCCCGATTGATTATCTTTTCTGGAATGAAACCCTCGGGTAACACTAGCCTCAACAAATCTCCTTGGCCTAGTTGACTTCGTTCCCCAAGGTTGCAGAATGCACACACTTTTCCGGGCCTGGTAAAACAAACACATTTAAAATATTTGTTCATTTTGTTGATTCAATGATTTATTTATGTATAATTGATACATACCACTGTTCTGGAAAGTACGGTGGCTCTTCAGGGGCAGGCATAATTCTATCTGAAATGGACGGTTCTCCATCTGCGGTCGAATCATCGCCTAATCTTAGAGGACTCGGCGATTCCGAATGTATATCATCGTCCTTGCTCTTGGTCTTTCGTGGCATTCCTCGAGCATAGCCTAATCTTCTGTTGGAAACAATTAAATGTGATTAATAGGGATGAAGAACAACATTGAAGATGACATTTAAATGAATGTTTATTGTTACCCTTTGCCACGAGAAAGACCACGTCCGAAAGCTCTACGAATACTCCCTCCTCGCGGGGCACCGGGAGGACGTTCCTTCCTAGGCCTGCCGGGGCCTCGCCTAATGTTCAATGGTTTCCCACCTGGCAGGGGAAATTTAGGAAATCGTAGTGGATCATGAAATACCTCTTCTGGTGTGACTGTAATGCAAAAGATATTCGATTTAAATATAATAGATGTAGAAATAATAGATAGTTCCATCTGAAAATCAAAAATACATTCTGATACTGACCATTTCCAGAAGTTGGTCTGGGACCGAGCATCTGATCCGAATTTGCCGGGGAGATTGGTATCCCGGAATTGTCCTCATCTTCGTCCTCTGCGTCAGAAGTCTCATCAAGCTCCATTTCCTCCTCGCCCTCAAGACGTTCTTCATCATCCATGATGCTTTGTTATTGGTTTGAGTAATCTGTCAAAACCAAATTGATTTTTTTAATATCAACCATTTCATTTTCAAAATTAATTCACCTTAATGTTGAATAATCTTTTTTTTTTGTCTTTTTCAAATAATTGAGATAACAATTTTGATTTAAAATGTATATCAGAGATTCAAACTTCGAAATAAATTTACACTTTGTAAGTGGATGCACTCATTTGAGCTATGAATATTCAAACAAAAAATTAATCGCATATTTTTGCACATTTTTAGACTTGCAACTCGTAGAAAGTTATAACGTTTTTACAAGTTCAAAGAATCAATCATTTTTGAACATTTTTTTATCAAATTAAAGATATATTTATGAAACAAAAGTCATCCAAGTTAGAAATTTAAATTGCATACCAAACGAATTGAAATAAAAATTTGTAAAATTGTTTTGGACTTGTTGGAATACAAAAATTAAATTTTTGATCTGCAAGTTCACATGCAATATTTAAAAGAAAACAATAACAAAACAGGTAATGAAAACAAAAACATTGGAAAAAAAATGTATAAACAACAAAAAGAAACAAATCAGAAATCGGAAAAAAATGAAAAAAATTAAATGTAGAGGTAAAAAACCTTATTCAAAAGTTTTACAAAGACAAATTGCAAAGGCAAATGTAAACATCAAACGAAAACAAAAAGAAGCGTGACAGAAAATCGAAAACGTCAATTTGAATGTATTGAAGAAAAAAAAAATGAATACATAGATGCGAGAAAAAAAAGCTTTTGTGGAGTTGTGCCTTCAAAACAATATTACGTAACCTCAAAAGACGATGAAATCGCAAAAGAAGTACTTTTAGCGGTACACCAAAAGTGATCGGGTTGGAAACACCGGAAAAATTCGTTCGCCGTAAGGCGATGGAAAAAAAGTACCATTGCAAAGGTACAAAAATTGCGTCGTTCAGTAAACTGAATTAAAACAAAAATAATTAACAACAAAAAAAGAATTAAATAGAAATTTTTAGAACAAATAGAGGGACGGAGGGTGAAAACAAAAAAGAAGTGCAAGGGTGGGGAAGGAAAAAAAATAGAGAAGTCAGAGGACAAGAAAAAAGGGAAGGAAAAAAAGAACGCTCGACGTGAAGTGGCGATTTGTCGCGTTCGGCGGGATGGCGTGCCGCTCGCGCAACAGACAATCGGAGCGATGGGTTTAGCGCGAATTTGTTGCTCGCTGAGGGGGGTGGGGTGGAGGGGGGAGGGAGGCGTCGGCGAACAGGTTCGTCGGTTACAAGGTAAATCGAGGATAGGTTTTGAGTAAAATTGCAGGACAGCTGGGGCAGGGTGGTGTGCATGGGCATTCGGGGAGAGACACGCCATTGCTATGTCAGGGTTTCTAGGCTATAAACACATCGCGCGCCCTTACCTCGGGATTAGAGTCGTTTGCACGGGCACCCCAGGGCTGCTCCGTACGCGCAGTTATTGCGGCCCGCGTCACAACTCGACTTGATTAACCAGGTAAACATCTTGCAGAAACACAAAAAATGTCACGAGCCACAACGAACCAACGATTACGCGCCGGACGGTGCCCGCAAACTGCTACAATCACGGCCAACCACGGTTGCCACGAAGCGCATCTAGCGCCATCTACAACAAACACCCGCCACCGTTCATTTCTCCGATATTCAGTTTTGTACATTTACCCATGCATTGTGCATTTTTAATTCCATCTTTCAACTTATCTCCCGAAATTTATTTTCTATTCTATCACAATTTTTCTGCCCTATAGTATTATTGTTATTATAATTACTGTATATAGATAATAATTGTACAACACTATGTATCCACATATACAATGCAACAATTGAAACAGTAGATTTAGTTGAGGATCCTCTCAATTGAAAATCATCAGCTACTATCTCCAATTCAAAATATCGAGAAATAATCGAATTCAATTGTATTTGCTTTCAGTTACAATTGTAAATTTACAATTTGTTACAGTCAATTTGAAAAAGTTATATAAATGCCTAATTTGTGTTGAATTAATAATTTAGAAGATTTTGATTAATAAATAGAGCCGAAAAAGTAAACTGTTGATTTACACGTCAAATGTCAAATGATTGGTTTGAATTTTGTTTGTGCATGAAGTTGTCCATGAAATGTCAACTTTCAATTAAATTTAGAATGATGGTTAAAAATTTTAATTTTGGTAAATTTGGTAGGAAAAATTAGTAGATTTTGTGACATAGTAGAGAAATAAATCAGGTAGAAAAAATTTTGGATAGAGAAAAAGGAGTAGAGTAAGTGGGGTAATACGACCAAATAGAGCTGAAGTTCTGAACGTTTTCTGCATGAAATTGGAACTTAACATTTTCGGAAATTTTTTTTGTCTCAGGAATCCAATTACACTTACTCTTCCGATAACAATTGTTTAAACATGTTAAAAAGTGAAAAAAAAAACGAACTTTGCCATACAGAAATTTAAAACCAAATTCATACCTTCTATGGGGTCGGTATGAACCCAAAATATGTTTATGGAGACTGTTTGGATTAATAAAATAAATGTAAAGTTAATTATATGAATTAGAGTTAAAGTTAATGTGACCACATCACTAAGTGATTTTATGTACAGCACCCAGTGATGTATCCCACATTACTGGACTTTTCCTGGATTACTGGATTACTGGACACTTACATCACTAAGTAATGTGAAAAAAACACTGTGTAATTTAAAAACCACATTCAGTGATTTAAATAAAAATCACTTAGTGACGTGAAGAAAGCACTGACTAATGTTTTCATGATAATAATAATAATGTGCGCATGACCCAACTAATTTTCTAATTTACAAAATTTTCTGTTTCACATCACTCAGTGATGTGATAAAAAGTAGCCAGTGATGAACATTTTTTTACGTATTATAGAAGTTTTTTTATACAAATGTTTGTCTTTGATGATAAATTTTGATAATAAAATATATTTGACTTTCAATATCGTTACAAATTCTGTTCATATATTACACAACTGTTCCATGTAAATATAATTTAAACAATCTGAGGTAGTTCTCTTCGGATGCTTTTTCTTATATCCGATAATGTTTTCATATCAATCTTATTTTCACTTATCAACTTTTGGAGAATCTGAAATAAAAATGAATTATAAAATTATAAGATCATAAAAATGAAACATATTTTTTGTATAAATAAATAGAATTGACTTGAACCTTTTTTTTGTTATTCAGAAAATTCAATTTTTCAGTCTGTAAGGGGTGTTTGGCGTCTGATCGCACAGCAGGATCTTTAACAGCATCATGAATCAACCACCAAGGCCCACGGTTCAAATTAACAACGATCAAATCAATCTTCAGTTTGATTGCAACATTTTGAATTTTTTCATTCAAAATTGAAAGCTCAACCAAAGTTTCTGAATCATAAACATTCTTAACAACAAAAGTTTGGGCGTTCGGTTGATGACAAACTGAAACAACAACTTGACTCCCTGGTGGTAGATGTTTCTGGAAATTGAGACTTATCAGCCGTCGATCAGCAAATGTGAAAACGTCGATTCTCGGAATGCATTCGATTTTTTTATCTGTTGTATACATGTTGATCCTTTTCAACAAATTTTTTTGCTTGCTCAGCTGTTCGTTCACTTCGGACAGTTGTAAAACTCTTTCCTTGATGGCGTCCATCATTGATTCCGCTTCCTCCATCATGTCCGGGACCAATTCAACCGCCATCTCTTCTTCATCTGTGATGCTTTCGTTGCACTCCACGTCTTCCACCTGAACTTGCTGCATACATACTGAATCCGACTGATTTCTCGTCAAAGCAGTGAACTTTTTTGATTTGTAAAGTGCAAAGTAAATGAACACTTTTTCGATTACTGACAGAGTAGCTGCTGGCTTCTTGTTGTTCAGATCTTTTATCAAATGATACGTAGATTCATCGTCGGAATAAATAATCCACAGTCTCTCTTGTTTGCTGGAACATAATCCTGCACACAACGCCTAAAACAAATTTGAATCATATGAACTTCGGAAAATTAGCTGTTTATTACAAAATCAACACCGTACCTTTGCAGGAGAAGCCAAAAAAATTTGCTCAGTCTTCAACTCCCCGTTGCCAGGGTAGATAACAACAATCTTATTGACATCGGTCAACAAAATGATGCCAAAAATTTTGCTATCTTTATTCAATACTGATATATCCGTTATCACAGCGGTGCAATTATAAATAATTCGAACTTGCTCATTGCTGAATAGAAATAGATGATTTTGGTTTGTTATCAAACAGGAGTCAACGTTCTGTTCATCATAAAGGCTGTTTTTTCAAACTCTCATGTGTCTCATCCTCGTACAGATGAAGAAACTTCATGTTTTGAACATCGCCTGAGATGTTGAACAGCGGCTTCACCGACTTGGTAGCTTTGTTTTCACAATAAATAGTGTTTTCTTTCAGGATAAAAACTTGATAAAACGTTAATCCTAATCCAATTCCTCCATTGCTCACTCGTAGGAATTCGTGTTCTTGAGAAAGTTTGTAAATTCCTGAAAGAATAAAATTTATTAACAAAAACTTGTACATATTAAGGGGGAGAATATACACTTGGATGGTTCGAAAAAAAGTTGTTTTTTTTTGCATTTTCGTTATCTAAAATATTTCAAAAATCATCTGTTGGATTTTCTGCTTGAAACTCAAATTAGTTTACAAGCAAATAAATATCAAATATCAATAAGTATTCGCACTATGCCTACCGAAAAAACTGTTTTCAGATGCAGTTGTCAACTTTTCTGGACCAATCTTTTTTTTTTCAAATCTCCAGGGTTACTCCAAAATAAATTCACGGAGGCATTTCAATAAAGACTTTGTTGATTTAGTAATTGATGACAAAGTCATAAACAAAATAAAGAGAAAATTTTTAGATATAATTGTATGTTTTTTGTTTAACGTTTCCATTTTGTTGTATTAATAAATAATTTAAACATCATTATTGTAGTGCTTCACTTGATCCATCCTCTTTCAGTACCACTTTTAAATTTTGATTTTTATCAGAAACTCGTGACAACCGTAAAAGTAGCTGAAAAAAATTTCTTGTTCAATCAAAATTGTGGGCAACTCATTGTTTGTAACAAAAATGGATGTTTAGGCATCCTAAAACATTCTTTAAAAGTTGCTTAAAACAAAGTACATTTTATCATAAACATTGAATGTATACGTTTTTAATAATCATCTTTCGAATTTTAGTAAAAAGTCGATCTTTCCAAGTATATATTCCCTCTTAATAATTTTCCATGATAACACAAAAACACAAAATAAAATACCTGACGGTGAGCATAGAACGTAAATTTTATTTTTCAAACATTTGATGTCCTTAATTTTTGCAGGTGAGTGTAAAATGATCCCATTAGTAAGATTTTCCGGCAAAGGGTACTCCAGGATGGCAATAGTATCATCATTCCAGACGAAACTCACTTCTTGGCCGTAAAAATTAGCAAAAAGTAATTTCGACGCGGCAAAATTGTCCAAGACATTTTCTTTGTTGGAATTCATTCTACTCAAATGACTTTACTCCGCAGCACCTTACTGCAGTTCATTTCGTTTCTTATTATTTTTCTATTTCCACGAATCCATTCACGGTCACTTGTTTTTGTTTCTTCGACACCGGGGTATAAGTTTTATTTTCCACCGGTGGTGGCCGAGGAAACATCGAACACGAACAAGAATAGATCCTAAATTATTATTATGATTATACACAATCTTCCATATCTTGTTATTTTTTACTTTTCTCTCTGAAACCATGAATCTTTGAAATATCCAAAACGAACGTTGGAAGTCTCATTTTTTAAATTCGGTATCAAGTTTGAATAACGTCAAAAGTTATCTTTGATGTCTATTTTTAATTTCAAATTATAACAACAGTAGCAAAACTAGTAAACACTCGTTTCAACAATGGTTCAAAGTGCGCCCACGTGAGGGCAACAGTATCGGCGCGAAAAACGCGAAACGCGGACACAGCTTCTTTGCAGACAACTTCAGAGCGCTCAAATTATACGCGTTTGGTGATGTTTGTTCACGACGTAGCGTTGTTAGTATTTGAATCGACTAATTGTTAACAAAACCAACTGCAAATACGATGGTTTCGGTAGATCCGAAAAAGGACGGCGGTCCTAATATCAAATTCTTTGAGTCGCCGGAGGTTTTGAACCAGCTAGACGGCGTTCGACAGTGGCTTTTGAAAAATTGTAAAAAGGTAGGTTTACGCCCGGCGTCTATCATGCAACGTTTTACGTTACACATCACAATTTATTTTCTCCCCTTCGATTTCATGGTATTTTATCAATGTCGTTTGTTAGACGATGATTTGTAATCTCATGCCAAACGATTTGCGAAGTTGTTTTCTATCGGCTACGAACAAAGTATACCCGTAAACAAAATATAACCTATACATCTTGAAGCGTAACCAGATTTGCTCATCATAATAAGTCATTCAACTCATTTCAATTGATCCAATATCGTTATAATGATTGTCAATGTATTTGTATACTTTGCTACATTCGTTTGATTTTTTTCTCTTACTATTTTTCAGTATATTCAGACCGATCCGCCAACAAATAAAAGTTTATCAGCATTAGTGATACAACTTCTCCAATTTCAAGAAGACAATCTTGGCAAAAATGTTACCAAGCCAGCAATGACGAGACTTCCTGTAAGATTATCACAATCTGTTTTAAATATTCAATCTTTAAATAATCAGAAACAAAAAATTTTATTCACTTGATTTGATTTTCAGATGAAATGCTTTTTGGATTTCAAACCGGGTGGAGGATTATGCTACATTTTAGCTACAGCTTACCGATTCAAACATGAACAGGGATGGAGAAGATTTGATTTCCCTGTGGGAAAGGTAATTGAATTTTTATTTATCTTCACTGGACTTTTTAATTTGAACTTTTTTATATTATGAATAACGAACTAATAAAAACTATTTTATTGTTTGACAGTCTGGAGCAAAACTAGATCGAGTGATAGAAATGTTTATATCTGCCGAAAGAGCGTTGGTTCAATTTCGTTGTACTACAACACCGACAATTTACGTGAAACCGGAAGTTGACAAAGCAACAGCGGCAAAAGTTAAGGAAATAGTTCGACGCCACAATGGAAACATTGCCGAGACTGAAGCAGACGCAACTCACATTATTTTTCCACCGGTGGACCCTTTCAGCGAGGAGTACGCGAGACCCTGTATGAGACGTGGCAGTTCTGTTCTTCTTCACTGGTACTATCTTCCTGACAGCTACGATTCCTGGGCTACACTTGATCTTCCTTGGGATTTCCCAGAAACTGCATTTGGAAATATAAATCCAAGGTATCATCGTTCGCATAATCTTTAAAATAAATAATTACAATTGTCCTAATTAGCATAAACATAAAAATGAATCTGTGTTTCTTCTGTCTTCTTTAGGTCTGTGTACAAAGTAACGGCAGCTTGGGCGTTGGACTTGGATCAGTACAACGAATGGATGAATGAAGAAGATTATGAGGTTGATGACAGTGGACAGAAAAAAGTGCACAAATATAGATTAACGGTTGATGATTTAATGGCACAGCCTTCACATCCTCCTTCAGCTAAAAAACCGAACGCAAAAGGTCTCCGAGTCCACCTCCTAAACTTGGCAAACGCAAAAGGTTTGATCAGATGGTTTTTAAATTCAGACGTAGAAAAAATAGGAAAAAGAACAAACAAGTGGAACTTTGAACAAAATTTTAATTTCTAAAAAATTTTTTTGAACAGTAACCGAGGTCCAGCTGGGATGCAAGCAACAGCAACTTCTTCAACTGGCCCGAAAAAGTCTCGTGGCAGTACAGAAGAAGAAGAAGATCTGACTCAAGGTATGGACAATCCGACCGCCGAACCAAGAATTGTTGAAGTCGTTGCCACGCCATCAAATTCATCCACTACTGGAGCTGGTGGTAACTCGATAGTCAGCAACACAAGTTCGAGTAAAAAACAAGACAATGAATTGCAACCACTCAAATGTGGAAACATGGCTGATTTAGACGAGCCTAATGACGGTGAGAATTGTAATCATTTGTTTAGTTATTCGTTTTGTTTGTTATCGTGCTTGATTTATTCTTTTTTTATATACTTTTAGGTGACAAAAACAGTGCGCACAGTATGAACGACAGAGAAGAACGTGATAAGAGCAACGAAAGAAATGACGGCAATAAATGTGATGAGCCTGAAGATAATGTCACAGAGCAAACGCATCATATTGTCGTACCAAGCTATTCGGCATGGTTTGACTACAATTCGATTCACACAATTGAGAAAAGAGCTTTAAATGAATTCTTCAACGGCAAAAACAAATCAAAGACGCCAGAAATTTATTTAGCTTACAGAAACTTTATGATTGACACATATAGATTGAACCCTACAGAATATATTACATCCACAGCGTGCAGGTATACAAATTGTCGATTGATTTCATAGAAGAAGGTGAATGTATTAGAAAAAAAAGTATATAACCGATTTGATGTTTCTAGACGCAACCTGGCCGGTGATGTATGTGCGATAATGCGCGTGCATGCGTTTCTAGAGCAGTGGGGATTGATCAACTACCAAGTGGATGCTGAATCGCGACCAACGCCTATGGGACCACCTCCAACATCACATTTCCATGTTCTGTCCGACACCCCATCAGGATTAGCTCCGGTGAATCCAAATCCGCCAAAAACGCCACAGCCTTCCGCTGCCAAGACTCTTTTGGATATGGACAAGAAATCCAATGCTATTGGGGATGAAAAACTTCCTACCGGAGCAATGGCTAATTATGGCTTGAAAATTGACCAGTATTCGAGGAAGCCTGCGGTCTTAAAAAATAAACAAGCTGCAGGTGCGACTCGTGATTGGACAGAACAGGAGACTCTTTTGTTGCTTGAGGGTCTTGAATTGCACAAAGACGATTGGAACAAAGTACGTAAATTGTTTTCATAACAAGAAATCTAAGCTCAAGTTGAATTGGAAATTAAATGTTTTGTTTATAATAAAAATATAATTTGTACTAGGTATGCGAGCATGTAGGATCAAGGACGCAAGACGAGTGTATTTTACACTTTTTGCGGTTACCAATTGAGGATCCGTACTTGGAAGAAGGTGGCCCAGAAGGCCTGGGACCCTTGGCATACCAGCCAGTACCTTTCTCGAAAGCAGGCAATCCAGTTATGAGCACCGTTGCATTCCTAGCATCAGTCGTCGATCCACGAGTGGCAGCCAGCGCTGCAAAAGCTGCTATGGAAGAATTCGCCGCGATTAAAGATCAAGTTCCTGCCGCATTACTTGACCAACATTTGAAAAACGTTCAAGCCAGTGCAAATTCTGATGGTTTGTTTTTTGAATTTCGCTGTCACACGTTTGATACTCACTTACAACGTTGACTATATGTTGAACAATACAAATTTGATTTTTAACAATGCAAATTTGATTTTTAAGGTAAATTTGATCCTGCTGCTGGATTAGCCCAGTCCGGAATAGCTGGCACGGGACCAGCAGAATCTCTCGAAGAGTCGTCAACAGCATCACAATCTGCAACATCAACCGGATCTGCTGCGACATCACCCCAAGCTGCAGTTAATGCTGAGGGTAAAAAAGAAGACATTCAGGCAGACAAAGTGAAAGAAGGCAACGATGAAACTGCCACATCGCCGACAGCTACCACTATTCCAGTGCCGAAAAAAGAAGAACCAATGGAAACTGATACTAAAGATCAAAGTGAAAAGATGGACGTTGAATCGAATAAAGACGAAGAGGAGCCGGCCAAAACAAAAGTCGACGACGAAGAATCAGAGGACGAAAGAAAAGAAAGACAAGGTATATTTTTTTTCAAATTTATTTTTATGTTATGAATAATGTTGTTGTTGGAAGTGTTATAACGTGGTATGTAATTTAGGTTGTTCGTGATGCTCAGCTACAGTCAGCGGCGGCTGCTGCTTTGGCCGCGGCAGCTGTCAAGGCAAAGCATCTCGCTGCAGTTGAAGAACGCAAGATAAAATCATTGGTCGCACTGCTTGTTGAGACGCAGATGAAAAAGCTGGAAATCAAATTGCGACACTTCGAGGAACTTGAGACGACGATGGAGCGTGAACGCGAAGGTCTCGAGTACCAGCGTCAACAGCTCATCACCGAACGTCAACAGTTCCATCTGGAGCAGCTGAAGGCTGCTGAATTCCGCGCTCGCCAGCAGGCTCACCAGAGACTCGCTCAGGAACAACAGCAGCAACAACAGCAATCACAGCAGAACCAGCACCCACCGTGGCAGCCAAGTGCACAACAGCAACCTCCAAGTCCGCAGGCCCAACAGCAGCCGACTTCACACACACCCCCGCAGCAAGCGTAATTTTAATATAAGCATACGTAAACGCTGACACTACGCGTTTGGTCATAATTATTGCAATTATAAACATACAGTTTATCGTATCTTTTAAATTTATTTCTTATGTGTAAAGTAAACGCGATTATGTTGCGGCAACTCAACGTTTTTTTTTACGTTTTTTTGAGGTCGCAGAAACAATTTGTAGAAACGGGAGCTGATATAATATAATATACAAATGAAATGAAATTCGGAAAATGATAATTAATTTCGATAGGATTATACACTTTTTACGGTATTGCTACACAGCGTTTATTGCAGTTGTGTGGATTTTGTATTTGTGAACCAAACACACATCTTCATCGTCAGTAACTTAATTATACAGAATCATTTTTGTCCAACAGTTTATGAATAAAGTAAATGTATGAAATCAAAAGTTGTCGCCGTTTTATTTTAGAGTGCATGATTTTGTACGAGCTCCAGGACAAGGTCGGTCATCAGTCGGGCGCACTGTTCTCCACCTGGCGGCGGTGGAGGTGCCGACGGTTCGTTGCAACGTCCTTCCTGGCTCTCTGTTCCTTTGTATACGTCCGGTGCTTGGTCGCTTGCGCATGTACTTATCGGCAGCATGTCCAGGGCCAAGCCAAACCCGAATCGACTACACCTTCTTATCTCTTCGTTCAACCTGTATCAGCAAATCATAATAACCATAATAATAATTACGAGTGACAATAAAAATAATAATCATGGTCATGAAAATGATAATTTAGTGGATAAAAATGAAAACCAAATAATTCCACATTGAAAAACGTCAAAACATAAAAGCATTATGATAATTAAAATATATTTGGTGGTTCAAAGTCCAGTAAAAATACATCAATTTTATGATTTGTTCATTTCAAAATAGAATTTCTATAAAAATCATATTTTATATAAAATTAAATAAATAAAGACGTGAAATGAGCGATTAACTTGAAAGTGCAAAAAATTGAGTTAATTGGTTTTATTAACTTTTAGCCACTGAATTAAGGTAATTCCAACGATAAGATGTTAATGTCAGAATTTCATAAAATTTAAGGTGGTTCTAGCGAAAAGGCGTTTATGTCCGAATTTCATAAAATTTAAATCACGTGCCCTATTTAGTAACACACATTTGTTAACAACACTTTAGAACGATTGACTACTTCATTTCTAAGATATTTGTCTCTGAAAATCGATGGTTTTGCATTACGTCTTCAGTAGGGTCGGTCTCGAAATAGACATTATTTTTTGTTTTGCTCAAACGAGATGTCAGATTTTTTCAAAAAACTAACATAACTAACTTTAGACATTGAAGATTATTGGAGAAAAGTTTCTAGTTTAGGAACAATCACGTTAACAAAATTTTCATTTTCAAACTGGCTGATTGTGATTGGTCGCTTAGGTACAATTTGATCGAAAAGTTTATTCTCACAAAACGTAAAAGTCACTTGAAAATCATCAAAAAATTCTTGACATGCAAAAAGAATAGTATTTTCAGAATGTTTTTTATTTTTCCTATATGCATATGAAAATTCGTAATATAAACTTTTTGCTTTGATTATCACGCTAGAACTATCTTAATTAAATCAAGTAAGGGGGAATATACACCTGGGTGGTTTGAAATAATTCAATTAATAATAATTGAATCACCTGTTAAATTTTCAGCTTGAAATTCGAATTGGTTTACAAGCTAATAAATATCAAATATCAACAAGTATTCGCAGCATAAATTTCTCGAGATCTATTGGACTGATTTTCTTAAAAAATTTTAGGGTTACTCCAAAATATATTTACGAAGGCAATTCAATAGAGATTTTGTTGAGTTTTTAATTTATGTCAAAGTTATAAACAAATAAAGCGGAATTTTATCAAAAAAGCGCATGTTTTTTGTTTAACGTCGCGATTTTGTTGTAGTAATGAATATTTAAAAATTGTTATTATAGTGCCTCACTATATCCATCCTCTCTCAGTACCAATTTGAAATTTTGATTTTTATCTAAAACTTCGAAAGAAATTTTGACAACCGTAAAAGTAGTTAATTTATTTTTTGTAGTTGAAAAGAAATTTTTGTTTAATCAAATTATTGGCAATCCATTATTTGTAACAAAAATTAATGTTTAGGTTAATCATTATCATTATGTAATATTATTATAATTTTATTAAAGGGACAAAATTAATATAAGTGTTTAGTACTATTAATGAATAATAAAACAACTCACGTTCAAATAGATTTGACCAGCTGGAGTGATGCTTTTTACAAGAACATACCGAAAACGTTCTTGATCTGTTTTCGTTGGATCAATGTCAACCATAACTTCGCACCAACCGTCTTTCGTTTTCTAATAAATAAAAAAAAATCAAATTATTAGTACTTATCACAAATTATTATTAAAACAAATCATACCGTTAACAAATTAAAAGTACACATTTTAAGTGCTATAAATATACTCTGTATATTTGTTTCTTCATTTTCACAACAAATCTATATTTCGCTTGAATATCGCGACAAGAAAAAGATCGTGTGTCTTTGACACACAATATTTCGTCTATATCGCATCCTGTCTGATTGTTCAGTTATCGTTTTAGACCCGGGAATTCTGAAAATTTTGTACCAAACATCAGCATCCAGTAACATTTTGATTATTCTGCGTGTGACCAAATATACCCTCACCGAGTGCCCTAACTAAGAAGGGGCACCTCCCAGACGCACTAAAACCCAAAATCATAAATACAGGGCACACGTTTAACTTGCCCAGTTCTGAACTTTATAGTGACGAGGTTACACCAGTGAAATATCTTTACTCAACAATCAACAAACAGTGTCAAAAGTTAGAACCACCAAAACTCGTCAGTTGAGACAAGAAAACCAGCAGTTTTAAGACTCCAAGCTTTGTCACAGAGAACATACAATACATCCACTTGGATATACACTTAGATCAGGTAAGATTCAAAACAAATTTGCAATGAAAAAATGACGGGAAATAATTAGATATGACGCGACAATTTTTTGATATCTTCGATAATTTGTGGTTTCAGTTTCACTCAAGATGCAAAACGAACAGGATTTAACACAACGTTTTCGTCAGCTATTTTATAAAGTGTATGAAGAACGAATGGATCCCCAAGATACAGTATCGACATTTGCCAAACGATTAGAAGCTGTTGTTACACAAATAAAAAATTCAAATTTATAACAATCTGCTCGACAAAGTTGCTCTTCGTGTCTTCCTTGACTCACTTAAACCCACTTATGTCGAAATATATACAAAAATTGAAAAACCTGCCACACTGAAGAGTGCAATTTCTCTCGCAATCGCCATGGAAAAGAAATTCTTGAAAAAAGTGGAAATGGAATTATTAGAAAACTTCTCTATAACGACTTGTAGAGTGCACGGGATTTGCAGACACACCACAATACAATGTCGCGTAGCTGCATCCTTCTCGCGCCGATTTATCCGTTACAGAATTGGATCCACCTTTAATTCATGGCAAAATTCGCGACGTTATAATGATTCGTATGATGACCCTCTGATGTTCTCGTTCTATCACTGTGGATTTTGTGGTTATACTGCAAATGCCAAAGAGTTTACTGACAAGTCTCAGCCGCCTCAGTTTGTTCAGAAGAAAACTGTAAAATCACAAAATGAAGTTAAAAAGCCCTAAATCAACAAATGTTGTACAAAGTCTACTAACCATAGCTATACAAAACCGAGTTCAAATCCTTTGGGAACACTGTCTTACCACAGACAACCTCGGCTAGATTCTTTTTTTTTACCTAATATGTTAAGTTAGAAATTAGCAAAGAACAATTACTGCTGTTGTGCAATGTTTGCAGGAGCCAAGTTTGCATACGTACTAAACGACTTGAAAGGGCCACTAAACACCCAGACGACCATAACACATGGCACTACAAGGGTTCAAATGGTGCACAACACGATTGCCAAACCGAGCAACATGTCTAACCGCAACGTACTAACCAACTCATTTATAAAACCACCTAGGATTAATCACGGATCATCGTGGGACGTACGGGGTAGTTCGACCTGTGGACCATACCTCCCACGTTTATTTTTATGTATTTTAAAATCATAATATAAATCATAAAAGTAAGAAGATGAATCAAAATAAACTCTGCACAAAAATGAGCACTCCCTCAGAAAAATAAATATTTTTTTAACTGTCACATACATATATAACTTTAAGACATTCCATCAAAAATGTTTCAATAAAAGAATTTGAAAGTTGAGATCTCAAATTTAATTTATCTGCTGTACGATTTTTTTTTCTAATTAATTGTCTAGTTATTATACTTTGAAATATACTTAATTTTTCAAAGGGAAGGTGCTAATTATTGTGCGGAGTATAAAAAGTCTGGTGTACAACGCAAACAACTTCACTGTCACACGACGACAATATGTTGTAAACTATCTTATCAGAATTCTACATCGCGAATGGACTCGTGACTATCTGAAGAAATTTGATATACTATTATGTCATATATTTGTTTAAATTTCATCTTTATAAAAATAATATTTTAACCTTTATAAAAGTAAGTACATTTTTTGAGCATCATAATAAAACCAATTACTTCTAATCGATTTTCTTTAAAAAAAATTTTTCTTTGTTTTATACCTGAAACTTGTGAATAGGCAAAACATCGAAAAATTCGTGAGCCAAAAAAACATTGAATCCCTTTGGTACATCTTTGATGGAGTAATACCAATAAACATCTATTCCGGTTTTGGTAACGCCTTTCATGTAATGTGTAACCGCATTTTTTTGATCCTGGCTTGTTTGTGGTATCTCTTCCGCATATTTGAGGCATATTTTTTCAGCTTGCAATTTCGACAATTTCGGACTGATCTCGACTAGGTGAAGTGATATCTTGTCTTCTAACTTAAAATGATTGCAAATCTGAAATAAAATTTACAAAATTATTTCATAAAATCAAATTAAAATAATGAATCCCACTTTAATAAAGAATAAATAATAATATAAATGTGTTTTTACTTTTAAAATGTTGTTAGACAATGTACCTCTTCCTGGACCAAGTTCAACTAATTGTATAGGCTGATTTGTTATTTTGTGCCACTCATTTATTATCCATACACCTATCATCTGAAAAAAAAATGTTAACTCATATTTATCGATTCAACATTGAAAATATATGTCAAAATTTAAATCATTGATTACCTCGCCAAAAAGTTGACTGATCTCAGGTGATGTTATGAAATCTCCTTGCGGGCCAATAACATCCCTACTCATATAATATCCTTCGGAAGGATGAGTCAACACCTCCTTCATGTAATCGGCCACAGAAATAGGACCACAGGCCTTAATTCGCGCATAAATATTTTTATACAATTGTTTTTCAGCTTCATTGTTTATAGCTTTATGTTTCAAATGACTATGACAGCAATTAATCAATCTAACATTTGATCGTCTAGCAAAGAAATTCAAAGAATTTGCAACTTGAAAGAGTTTTTGTGTCATTGTAAAAAAATTGGCAATAACTGATCTAACAATTAAAACTAATATGTGTATGAATAATCAAAACCATATCAACTATATACAATTTTGATCTTTATTTTTATTACTTAAATTTATTATTATGAATATACACAAGGGCGCCGCAAGTAATGTAGAGGTTATAGACAAACAGCTAACGCCGCGGTCGGAGATTCAGTGAAATGCATTTATACAATTTTAAAAAACTTGAATCTCAGCAGTGGATTAATTGAATTTTCCACATTTTAATTTCATTGTGAATACAAAGTGCATTAGTTAGAAAATCAATTCTTTGATTCGATTAAAATTCGTATATTCTAATCTTCAATTTCCATGTTTTCTTGAGTCTCACAGTCCGAATTTGATAAAACTCGTTCTATCAGAGAATCTACAGTTGGAGGTTCGCCTGCTTGGTGGTTACTGTCGTTACTTTCAACATTAGTAACACGTAAAGTATCTCTGAACTTGGCAACGAATCTGGTATACTTTAAATGATTCCTTTGCAACTGAAAATGATAACATACAATTTTTACTACACATGTTTTTTACTCTAAAAGAATATAAAAATTAATGAAAATATAATGGTAGCTGTACCTTCTCTATAACTTCTTCCAACTGGTCAATGAATTCTTCCTTTTCATTTTCTGAATCGAACTTCATATGAAGTTTGGATAAATCTTTTAAAAGAATATCTTTATTGTACTCGGAATCGTCATCTAACAGTTGGATAATGATTTCTTGAGCAAGTTCATTGTGAACACTGCTGTAACCACTTTTTAGGTTCTCACTTCGAGTCAATATTAAAATCAGATCGGATACTTTATTCTCGTCAATATTTGCGTACGCTGGATTATCAATTTCTTCTCTCAGCATGTTCAACGTCATGAAATAACATTCTTTCAGTTGTTGCTGACTCTGTGGAGTTGTTACAAAGTAATTTAGAAAGGCGATGATTACGTGAATTAAGTACGGATCACCCTTTAAATCAGGATTGTGTAACTGAATGATTATTCGAGAGAGCAGCTTCGAACTCACAATAACATCATTTGCTATTAACTTGATCAACCCAAGAGTAGCAATTCTTCTGCACATAGAATTCTGAAATAGCCAGACAAACAGCGATTAATCAAAATATTATTATTATAACAAATTATAAGCACATAATATATTATTATTTATTTGTTATTCAAATATACCTCTGCGTCCATCAGGTCGACTAGAAATTGCATCACTTTACGACCGTCCCGAGCATTTGTAGTCTCGACTGTTTTACTTGTAAAAGAATCGTTATGACTGCTGTACAATCTTCTAGTTCTTTCCTGTGGCTCCTGACTATCATATGTGATATCAAATGTTTTCAAACCAAAACTGCATAGAATATCAAAGATTATTTTCAGTGTCTCTCCACAAATTTCAGGACATTCCTGTTCCATGGAAAACTGTACCAGAAAAGTAGTAAAAATATGCGTCTTGGCTAACTGTTCATCTAGCATACAACAGATTCCCAGAAATATCAAGGCCAATCTTCGAATAGTTTTGTTCGTGTGCTGTAAAAATAAACAATATGATTTACATTAAATTGACTATAATTTTATTACAAGAGGACATAAATGGAACTTCTGAAGTTTCATTTAATCATTGTTTTTAATAGCCCATATTTCTCAGCATGCAAAAATATGATTCTTCAACTCGCTGCAATGATTTGAAATTTTCATTTAGTTTTATAGCTAGTATAATATAATTTGATTATTTATGAACATACAACAGTATTATGTAGGGCGAGATTTTCCATGAGTGTACGCAAAACTGGAGTCACTTCTCTGACTTCTGCAGATCTCATAAGTGATGTTATAATCCGTAAACAAGTGATCACAGTTTCAGGGTCATTCTTTTCCTGGGTTAATTCTTCTACAGTTTCTTGAACAGCAAGTTCTGGTTCAGTCGTTTCTTCTATCAATTTATTCATCTGCTCTCTGACTGCTTCTATTTTTGATTTAAATTGTTCAGCTTCAAGATACCGTTTTGTTTGGATGGCGTCGTACTCATCTTCTTCAAACTCATTTAGTTGCACTTTTAGCTGGGCTAGCTGTAATGAAGATACAAAAATGTAATTAATTTTCTTTCAATTCACAAATTAGAAAATAGCGAGTTATATAAAAACATTATAAAAAAAAGAATCTTGAACCTTCATTTTGATCTCGTGACGATCTTTATCAGTTAATCTGGTGCGCACAGTTGCCTGCGATGACCCTTGTGTCAACTGCATGGGCATCCTGATTTCGTTTATTATATCCAAAACGGTTGTAACTCTTTCTCCGATACTTGGGATGATGACTTCCAAGTGGCTAACGATGCAATTGATAATTCTTTCAGACTGGTGAGAATTTTTCAGTATATCAATCAACATTTGTTTCAGACAATTGTTACCGTGCTCGTCGGAGCGGTCATACATCTGGATCATTTCGAGCAATTGAAACAGCACAAATTCCTGACTTTTTTCTTCCCAAAATTCAAAGCGTTTGGACTTGGTCAGATCGATATAACTTCGGGTGTAATTACAAAACGGTGTGAGATCTGGCATAATGTTCTCAGACTCTTCTTCGAGCATTGGTTTAACATGCTCGATGACACAACGCCAGAGGAGTATTTTTTCGCTCGACAATTTTTCAATGGGAATCACCAGAGTTGTTTCATCGACTTCGGCCTGAGCGAAGAGTTTCTTCCATGGCCGATCCTCCTTCTCCAACATCGTTTTCAAAGCTAACTTGGACGTTACCAGACTGTTCTCCGGATCGAGCCCTTTGAGCAAGGCGATGTAATCGTAACTGTAATGCCTCAGCCAGGAAGGCAAAAGAACCTTTTTGACGGTATCAACAACCGTTGTCGAAGGATCGTTAAGACCAAATTCGAGTATCGTCTCTTTCTGACTGATAGTCAGTGATTTCACAGTAACTCGACTGACAAATTTGTAAGCTGCTCTTCTGACGTTCGCGTTTGTGTCGTGAATTCTTTTCACAGCTGCTGGTAAAGTTTTCTTCGTTTTTGCTATAACGCCGAGAATTTTTTCCCTCACGCCTGGGTTCGGATCTTTGCCCATGTGGAAAATAAATACACTTATGATCGGACAGTTGTCCATCTCTGGATCCTGCAGTCTCTGCAAGGCCAACACGGCCTGTTCACGTACTTTTGCCGAAATATCCTGAATCCGGTCGAGCATTGCGTTTGATATTTGATCAAACAGTTCGTCATCCACGATCGCTTCTTCTCCCATCGAATTCAACAGGATTGACAATAAATTGCAAATGCGGTAGCGCACTTCTTTGTCTTTGGCATCGTTGTTTTTTACCAAAAACTCGACCACCCTGGTCAGTATGTTATTTTCTTCACAATTTTCTCCTTCCATGTTGACACAAATTTTAGCTGCAAATTCCAATGCATTGTCTACCGCACTGCTACTCTTGCCTATCAGCAAAGGTTGTTTTATTACCTCGATAAATGCT
This sequence comes from Trissolcus basalis, assembly GCA_025266255.1. NCBI lineage: Eukaryota > Metazoa > Arthropoda > Insecta > Hymenoptera > Scelionidae > Trissolcus > Trissolcus basalis. Next base: position 73,044 of record JAAMPD010000180.1, read on the forward strand.
TCAATAAAATCTTCAAAAGGATGCTGAAAAGAATAAATCATACTTTAATAATTTCATAATCATACAAACAACTCTACAACCCCTTTGCCTTTACCTCATCGTACAGCTTTTTCAGCTTTTCCTGTTGTTTTAGAAATGTAGTTTTATTTTGTTGTGCGGTTTTAAATATCTTGATTATATTCTCACGCAGCATTTTTGACAGGCCAACTATATAAAATTCAGCCGATAAAATGTCTTATTTAAATTCACAATATTTCTTCATATTTCCATTCAAACTGATTCAAACCGTTACATCAAACTCAACCACCATATCAAAACAAACGGAAAAAGTGTGTTTAGGAACACGCGTAAAACATGTAAGAGTATCTCTATCTTTCTCTTACTAAATCGTTTACATTTAGAAAAATAAACAAAAATTGACTATATCAAATAAATAATTAACAAACTTTGACATTTTTTATTTTTTTATCTTTCCTTTCTAGCAAAACAAATGGAAACAATGTATTTAGGAACACGCGTAAAAAACTTAGCGTATTCTGTCTCTCTCTTTCTCTTATTAAATCGTTTACATACATTTAAAAATAAAACACAAATTAACTATATCAAATAATTAATTAATTAATAAACGTCGATTTTCTATTTTTGTATTTCTACTTTCTAATGGAGAAATTGAAAATTAAAATCAGCGTAGGAATTTTTTGAATAACCATTGTGTATTTGCCTTAAATAATCTTTTAAGCTGTTTCTTTTTTTTTCTCTCACTAAACTACATTTTCTCTCTCTCTAATTATTATCGTTATTTTATTTACATTATAATCTGATAATCTGATGTTATAATTTTTGTCATTATTATAAAACGCTAAAAAAATGCACAAATATATTTCACAATTACTTACTAAACTAGTTATCTTGAAAGAAATAGTAAAAAGAATTGAAAATAAAAAACAACGGTGGTAACATATATTATCTATCGGTTGATAAAGTGCAATTCAAATTTTCGCGCGTAAACTACGATTGCGAATACTGCGAGGATATGTGGTGTCGCGCATGCGTGGATGCTCATTCAAAGCTGATGAGAATTAAGTGGTATGGGCAAGTGGAGTGTGTGTGTGGAGAGTAGTGCGAATTCGTGAACTGGGCTTGATTGCTTGCAAATAAAAGAAGAGGAAGCGGCTGGTGGCCGAGATACAAAGAAGCATCTAACAAAATAGTGTCAACTGTACATAATAGAAGGAGAGCCGCAAGAGCGCGAAACAAGAAGGCGCGCGTTGAGTGAAGCTTGAAGCCGAGCAGTTATTGAATAATAAGCATCTCGGTGGCGCCGCAACGGCCGCGACTGCACGATGGAGAGGCCCGAGCAAATACACTTGCCAATGGCAAGGCCCGAGCAGGTCCTTATCATTGATCCCCAAAACGAGCTGCGATTTCGAGGTGAGCAGCGTTGTATCATTCGGGTCTGGCGGAGCGCAACCCAATTGCGCTACCGTTTCTTTCGGCCACCATGAACGTTGCATTGTCAGCGCTCCGAAGGTCGCGGGCTCGATTCTCTCGACGCGCGCGCCTCAACCTCAACTCCTTAACCTTACTTTCAACTTTTCCGCCACGACTTTCGTACGGCTTCGTCCTCCCCAAAGTTGCTTCCTCTATTTTTGCACATCTGTCTTTCTCTCTCTTTCTCTCACTCTCACACGTCCCAATGTGCGTACGTGTACAAACGCGTAATTTTTCACCCGTGCACGCTTTAGCCTTCTTACCATAATCCATCAATAAAATGCACACTTCCCAATGCTCATTACCGAACGTGCACACAAAAAATCCCCTCACTTTTTCCACCTTTTTCCACTTTTCCCTTTCGATCCAACGTCTATGTCAGATCTATGAATGTGTCAATTGTTATAAATAAATTGAACAAAACTGCCATTTGAATTCCACCCAAAAACTGCGAAATTGTACGGTTGTACTGTTGTTTGTTTCACAGATGAATAATAATGATAGTTATTGATTTGAGAATTTTGCTTTTTCATTTCATTGAAGGGTAAATTGTTTTGTCCCGGATAAATTGTATATGATTGGAAGTAGCTAATTAGATGTCGGTTGAATATTTACACCTGAAGATGAACATAGGCGGTTCCGGCTGGCGAACTCGCATGATTCAGCAAAACTTGTCATTTTCAGAGAGATTTTACTTATAAAAGACACGAAACTGTATTATGATATAGAAAGGTTGCACTTTGTCCAATACGCTACATCATTCACCTTTGGCGTATTATTTGCATAGCGCAACGAGGCATGCCCGCGAACAATGTAGAACCTTGTGTTAAGAGAGAACGAGACTCTTGTTGCTAACAATGAATGAAACTCAAAACCAAAAGTATTATCAAATAAAAAACGTCTTTTCAAATGAATAATGAAAACTGAATATTGTTTGTAGGACCCTTTACCAACGGCCCGATAACTTCCTACATCAAACTCAAGAATCCAACCAAAAATAAAGTCTACTATAAAATTAAGACAACAGCTCCTAAGAGGTATTGCGTTAGGCCGAACTCGGGCATCATCAAGGCTAAACAAACTGTTCAAATTGCAGGTAAGCTGTTTCACGTTTTTTCAATTCGATGTTCCATCTAAAGTAACACATACAGTGCAGTAAAAATTGCATATTTCAAATCATAATTGATTGTAATGATTTTAACATTTTATTACTAATTCTGTGATATGTTGTTAATGTTTGTCTACACTAAGAGAAAGATATTGTCAAAAAATCACAACACAATTACTAAAGTGAATGCAAAACACCAAAATAACAGTAAGTAATCTCAATATTGGGACAATCTCACATCAGGATATGAAAAAGTTACAGCATTTTATCAAATCTTCACATTTTATTGGTTAAATTAATGAAATGATATGATTTTTCCATATCCTCGTATAACAATATTCCGACAATATTCCGATTACTTTTTATTATTTTTGTGTTTTGCATTCACTTTACTAATAGTGCTTTGAATTTTTGACAATTTTTTTATTCTCAGTGTAAGAAATTATTCCATAATAATTTCAAGATTATTTTATGCAAATTTGAAGGTTCAAAATTGATGTTTTCTGCAAAGTTAGAATTTATTTAAAATTTAAATTCTTTTTTTTTTTTTTT